>CAMKVN010000438.1:0-29084 GCA_946474995.1 Funneliformis geosporum | reverse complement strand
AAATATTTAGTATTATTAAAAATACTAAAATTTTGATAAATTTCTTTAATAAAATTGGTTTAAAATGTATTATTTTTTTAAAAATAATATTTTAGAATAAAATATATGATATATATACTAAATAAATATTAAAAAAAAATTTAGATTAATTAGTAAAATTTTGAAATAAAAATTAATCAAGATTGTTAAAATTACAAATAAATTTGCCTGCAATTTTAATCAATTTTAATTAATCTTCATTTCAAACTTTTACTAATTTATCTAAATTATTTTTTGATATTTATTTAGACGCCATCAAAGACCAATTAAAAACTTTTAAAAAATATAATATTTTCATGTGATATTTTCTAATGATTAGACTGAGAAAAGAAACGGAAAATTTGATTTTTAAAAAAAACAAATATTTCTACTCAATTATTTAAATTATTCTAAGATAAATAGAAAATAATAAGGATTGGTAAAATTAAATTCTGCAGATTCCACAGTATATTATTTATTAAAAAAAATAATATTAATAAAAATAATACTTTAATAGCGAAACTAACATTTTATTAAATAAAATAATTAAATAACTCATTTTATTAGATATTAATTTGAGCCTAAGTTACTATCAAAATAAAAATTAAATATTTAAATATTATTAATGGATTTATAGATCTTGACAAAAATAACTAATTTATATTAATAAATGATTGGCTCAGATATCAGATGATCCTTTTTTTGGCGATCAATTATTAATTTTCAAAATTGCAGGCAAATTTGCCTGCAAAACCATTAAGGTGATAAATTTTAATTAGTTAAATTAATTAATTAAAAAATATATATATATACCGATCTTCCCTTCATAGGACTTGTCTCATATCTAATCGATCCAAGAAATCCTGATACTACAAAAAGGATAAAGTAAGTATTTTATAATTTATTTAATTTTAAAAAAAATATTTATCAATTAATAACTTTACCTTTTCTTTGTAAGACTCATCTCTGAACTAATTGAACCAAGGTTTCTGATACCTACAAAAAGAGAAAGAGGTAAGTAATTATTTAAATTTTTTTAATTATAATTAAACTAATAAACTAATATTTACTTTTTTCCTATAGGACTCGCCTCTGATTCAATTGATCCAAGGATTCCAGCACCTACAAAAAGAGAAAGAGGTAAATAATTATTTATTTTTTTTAATTAATTAATTAAAAAAAAGAATACTAACCTTTCCCCTTTATAAAACTTGTCTCTGATTCTAGAATAGACCTTTATCATAATACTGAAACTGGGTTTCAGATTTTGGATACAGTTTTGATTTTGGTTGAATTTCAGATTAAAAATAAAAAAATAAAAAAAATTAAAGTTATAAAAAAAAATGGTTTTTTATTTGAAATCATTGATTATTACCAAAATCATTTTTATAATAATATCACGTGAAATGCGATTATAAATAGTTTATTTATTAATTATTCAATATGCAAAAATTTTTTTTCCTAATGATAGTGATTAACATATAGTTGTGATTATAAAAGGATAAATAAATATTATATTTTTAGAATATTAAAATTAAGTGATTATAAACAGGATGATTATAGACAGGTCTAACTGTATATATATATATATATTATATACATAGATTTTATATATTTATATTAAGTAGTAATAGAAAAGTTTTTCAAATTTCATTATAATAAAAATCATTTATCAATTCAGTATTATTCTGATTGGTCTATTTTTTCAAAAGAGATTCAAAATCTGGCCGCTGATATATTATATTTAATTAATGCTTCAAAGATAACAAAAAAAAAAACAATTTTAGCTTTCTAATATAATCTTTTATTATTGATATTCATTTTGTTATTTCTGTCTTACAAGAATTTTTTGGTCTTTTTTTTAGGTGATTTGAAATTTCTACATAGTGTATTTAAACTTATTATTTGACTAGCAGTTCATATTTTATTATAAAATTTCTGAAATTTTATATAATAAATTGCATTTTAGATATACTATATATTTTTTTACTTGTCTATCAATTCTTATTATTTTTTTATTATATAAGAACTTACAAAAAATCTTTAAAATGTAATCAATCAGCATCTAACAAAACTATATTAAAAACTTAATAGGTAAATTAATAACAATATCAGAAAAATAAAATCTTATTTGAAATTTGAATATTCATAATAATATTTAAGAATCATTAAAATTAATATTTGCATCAGGATATTCATGATCTAATTCATCAATACCATCAAAATTAAAAGCAGTAAATTACTTAAGTAGAATATTATTTTTACTTAATTCACAATAATTACATTAAACCTGTAACCATCTTTTTATTATAAATTCATCATCAACTGGTATTTTTTTTTCAATTAGAATTAGTTTTGATTTAATATAAATAGAATCATAAAATTATTATATTATTTTTATTTCTTAAATACATTAATTGATTTTTGATCAATAAGAATTAGATCATTATTAAAAAAATCATCAAATGAATTTTGATATATTAGGAAGAGAAGGAGGGGAAGAATAAAAGTATTATTATACAGTTTTATTTTTTTAATAATTTTTTATTTTTTTATAAGAAAATATAATTATTTTTTTATTTTTCAAAAACTGACATTATTCTCTATTAGTAGCAATCACAGCCTGAATTTTATTTAGCATTGATTGCACTAAGTTTCAATACACTTTTTGTAATATTGCATTCTACATTTTACCACTTTTTCAGGCTCAAAAATGCTTAAAGGCTGAGGATTGCATTTCAAATTTTTACTTTTACTATAAACCACATATTTTTAATTAGGTTAAGATCAGGATTTTGAACAAGTTATAAAAGTAAATCTACCTTTTAAAAAAGTAAAAACTCTCATACAATCTTTAAAGTATGAACTAGCACATTAACTTCCTAAAAAATATATTTTTTTTGTTTTCAGGAAAATTTCTTAAATGTTAAAACTGCATAAGTAATTAAAACATCTTTGTAAATTTCTTCAGTAACTGAACCTTTAAGTAGAATAATGAGTTCTAACTTTAAAAAAAAAAACATGCTTAAAATATCTTTTGAGAAGAATATTTTATTATTAATGCAATACAATCTTCATGAAATTCTTCTTTTGGTTCTTATCATACTTATTTCTATCCAGATTTGTGAAATTAAGAAAAAATTTACTTATCTATGCAGACTAATTTTTTCAGTTTTCAATAGTCTAATCTTTTCTTTCTATTGTCTATACAAGCATTTTAGTTTTATTAATTACTAAAATTAAAGGTTTTTTTTGAAAAATACAATAAGACACATTTTTCTCATTAAGTATACAAAAAATCTGATTCAACAGATCAGATTAAATTGGATATATCAGATTCGAATCAGATTCAGATCTGGATTTTGATTCGATTCAATCTGTCAGATTTGAATTAGATTTGAATTTGGATTTAATTCAATCTAACAGATTTAAATTTGAATTCAGATTCGATCTATCAGATTTGGATTTGGATTCAGATTCAATTTGTTGAATTTAAAATAAAAAATGCTATCCCAAAAGTTAGACATAGCATTTATTAATAAAGAATTAAATTTTAATTAATTTAAATAATAAAATGCTATTCTGAAAGTTGGAGGCAGCATTTATTATTTAAAAAATTTAATTTTTAATAACAAAATATCATTCCAAAAGTCAGTCATAGCATTTATTAAAATTTTAATGATTTTTTATATTAAAATGCCGCTTCAAAGTCAGGTGCAACATTTATTAATAAAAAATTAATTTTTTATTAATTTTAATAACCAAATACTGTTCCAAAAGTCAGAGGCGACATTTATTATTAAAAAAATTAATTTTTAATAATAACAAACCACCCTAAAATTCAGATACAGCATTTATTAATAAAATTAATTTTTTTATAATTAAATGCCGATCTGAATGTCGAAGGCGGATTTTTGTTAAAAAAATAACAAAATTGTTGTTTTTTAACATTAAAGCGTTATTCTAAATATCGGAGGTAGATTTTTGTTAAAAAATTTTTTGATTCGTCAGATACAGATACAGATATGAATTTGGATTTAGATTTATCAGATTCAGATATGGATTTCAATTCAGATTTATTAGGTTCAGATTTGTCAGATTCAGATTTTTCAGATTCAGATTGAATCAGATTTTGCCTAAATCTGATCTGATTTGATCTGTGTGAAATACTAAGTATACAGTGAATAGTTCTTTTAAAAATTGGTTTATTGTTTTTAGCAGAAATTATTTTAGTAATATCTGCTAAATTTTTCTTTTTCAATTCTTTGTTTTTGAAAATTTCAGCTTTTAATCTTTGCCTTCCTTAATTATTCGATTAAGCATAGTCAATCTGATTGTTTTTTAAAAGATTCTCCTGATTAATAAGCTGCAAAATATCTTAAAACTATTATTCAATAACATTCTACAGCTTTTGCAATCTCTGGATTTTTGTGATCTAATTTATTAGCTGTTATTATACTTTTCTTTTGCATAAGAGTTAATTCTTTAGCAAGGCCTATCATGTATTTATGTATTAAGGTAAAAAATTTGGTTTTTTAAAAAATGAATTTATTAATTATTACACATTTAATCAAAACAATAAATAAATATTCTTTTAAAGCAACTGTTAACTTATTTGGTATAAAAATTACATAGCTAGTAACTTATAAAAAATTTATTTAAATTTTTATTTTTAAACTATACAATATTTTTGTTTTCCTCTAGTAGATCAATTAATTTAATTCTTTTCTTTTAAAAATTTTACATTAACTTTATTACTTCTAATACTTTTTAATCAAATAGAATGCTGCTATTTCTTAAATATTATAATTAATTTACTATCATAGCAATATAAAATACATTTGTATTTAATCAAATTTCTAATTTTAAAAATAATATTATGATTTTTCATATAATCTTTATTATAAGAATTTTGACATATTTATAGTTTTAGGAATAATATTGTGATTTTCATATAATTTTTATAAATATAGGTTTTCTTTGATTTTGATATATTAAGGTTGCTAGACAAAATCCAGAGTTTAGACAAACGTTTAAATGATAAAAGTAAAACTTGGTTAATTATATTAAAATCTTATTAAAAAATCTGCAAATTTCAGAAAAAGGTAAAATTATATTAAAGCTTATAAAAATAATGAAACCATATTAAACACTTAATAAAAATTTAGCAAAATTAAAGATTTAGATATTTAGCCAAATCCAAAATGAATTTAGACAAGTAACCTTAAACATATTGTTAAAAAAATTTAAAATAAAATATTATTTTATTGATTTATATTAATACTTGAAGTCTAATTAATATATTTATAAAAAGTTTAATTTTTAATATATATTATCGTTAATTAATCCAAAAAGTAATAAAGGATTATTAAATGCTATGCAATACAGTGAACTCTTGATATAACGAATTCTAGGATTTGGATATCAATTTCATTATAAGTTTATAATGAATTTTTTAAAGAATTTAATTGGCTAGTTCACTATAGTAAGGTAATTTTAATATATTTGATTTAAAAATTCGCTATATTAAGGGTTTGTTATATTAAGGTATGACTGTATGGCTTAAGATATTTAAATGTTTACTACTCAAAAATCAAGTTAATATATGATTGATTACTTTTACTATACAAGCTCTGAACTTAGCAATAGTCTCTATTTTTTAGTGTATTATATATAAAATTTATTATTTCAATATATATTATATTAATTTATAATAATACTTTAATTTAACCAATTCATATAATATGAAAAGTTTATTTTTCAATATATGGGAGACAGTCAGTAGAAAAGGGAAAATCCAAATTTTGGTTAAAATTTATATTATTAGACCATTTGGCTGATCTCGATCATGTACATAAAATTAGCTTAATAATTAAAATTAACAAAAATTTTGGATTTTCCTTTTCTACTGACCGCCTCCCATATGTTGTCATTAATTTATTATATATAAAGTTTATTATTTTAATATTTAAGCAATTTGAACTTAATTTGATATTTTCAAATTGAATTAAATTGAATCGAATTAAACTTAAATTTTGATTAAATCAATTTAAATCAATTTAAATTTGATCAAATCAAATCATATTGAATCAAATATTTGTCAAATCAAATCAAATTAAATCAAATTAAATTGAATATAAAAGTTTTTAATTTTACAATGATATATTAAAATAAAGTTATTCTAAAATTTTAATTAAGAAAATTATTAGTAATTGTACTAAAAATTTTAAAGATAGCTTTTACAAAGTAAGTTTAGTAACAGGTGAATTTTTAAACTTAATAAAATAACTCTGCAGTTTCAGTTTTACTAAGAAAACTTAGTAATAATCGCTATTTCAGTTTTGTAACAATTTTATTAGTAAAAAAATGTTTTTGAAGCTGCAGATGCATTTTTTTTATTAAGTTTCTTAGTAAAAAATGTTTTGAAGCTGCAGATGCATTTTTTTTACTAAGTTTCTTAGTAAAAAATGTTTTTGAAGCTGCAAAGGCGTTTTTACTATGTTTTCTTAATAAAATAGCATCTCTAAAGTTGCGAATGCATTTTTACTATGTTTTCTTAGTAAAATAGCATCTTTAAAGCTGCAAAAGCATTTTTTAATATGTTTTTTAGTAAAATAGCATCTCTGAAGTTGCAGAGGCATTTTTTACTATGTTTCTTAGTAAAATAATGTCTCTAAAGCTATGAAGGCATTTTTACTATGCTTTTTTTTTTTAGTAAAAAAGGTATTTCTGAAGCTGTAGAGGCAATTTTACTATGGTTTTCTTAGTAAAAAATGCATTTTTGAAGTTGTAAAGGCACTTTTTACTATAGTTTTCTTAGTAAAAAAAGTATTTTCAAAGTCATGAAAGCATTTTTTGCTATTAATTTTTTAGTAAAAAAAGGCATTTCCAAAGTCACGAAAGCACTTTTACTATAGTTTTCTTAGTAAAAGCTACCCCTGAAGTTTTGGAGATGGCTTTACTATTAATTTGAATTAAATCAAATATTTGAATATTTGATTTGAATTTGATCGAATCAAATCAAACATTAATTTAGATTTAATCAAATAAATCATTTTTTGATTTGAATTTGATCGAATCAAATCAAATAAAATATCAAATTGAATTTTGAAACTCTATACCTTATCAACAAATATTTTAACAATCTCCTTAATGATTTTTCCAAAATGATTAACTCAATTCTTAATCGTAAAAAGAGTACTATAGTATTAAATTTATTATTGATCAATAATCCAATCAATAATACCAAAAGATTTACTATAAACTCAGAAAAAATCAAAAAAGCAATTATCAGAAATTTTCTGAATTATGCTTTAGCTGAGATTCCTATACAATTTATATCTTCATGATAGGCTCAACAATATTTTTCTAATGATCACATCAATGATAGTTGTTATAGCAACCTCCTTTAACTACTAACATATGATGAATGGCTAATGATACTTAGATCTCTTCCTAAGAATAAAGCTGCAAATCCATCTGGTATTACTAATAAAATGCTAATTCATTCAAGTTCCAAATTATAACATCTTCTTTGGCAACTCATTTGTATGTGTCTCTCTATTAAAGATATCTCCAACAAATGGAAATTTGCTCATATTTTTCCAATTCCTAAATCAATGGCTTGGGATTGTGATATCACTAAGACCTGACCTATTATGCTTCTGGAAACTGCTAAAAAAGGTTTTGTCAAAATTATTAATAATCAACTGTTAAGAATTATTACCAAATACAATATTCTCAAAAAAGGTAATTTCACTAGTTTGCTTGAAGGCTCAATGGAAACTCCTATTAAAATCTTTAATATGCTTCTCAAAGATGGCAATGAAAATAATAAATAATTTGGATTCTACTCCAAAACCTTCTTCAACATGCGTTCACTCAGATCAAAATTCTTAATAAAGCAGTCGATTTACTTATTAATCTTTTCACTGCTCAAAAAAATGCCATCTTTACAGTATATGAAATCTTAAAATATTATGATATCAAAATTGATATTGACCAAGAGGAAGTTATTTTTCCCTTGCTCTGATGCATTTACTTAGATCCTCTTTTATGTGAAGTAGTGTCACTTCACAAAGGTTATACTATTAAATATGAATGGATCTCTAATTTTACTACTCTTTTAACCAATTATTTATCAGCAAAGGTATCTTCACTAGTTTTCATAAATGATACTAATTAGATACTCTCAGTCAATATAATCTCGAATGTATTCTTTCTGTTGCAGAAGAATTCTATGATCTTACTGGATTAACTCTTAATAAAAAGATCTAAGTTGCTCACTACTACACGTTTAACTTCTTCACCTATAAATCTCAATTTCAAATCCTCTATCATTGACATTACTTCAGAACTAGATTCTATTAGATTCCTTGATGTCTAAATTAACAGTAAACATTAACCTTCATTCATAAAAATCAGATTAAACAAGACATCTGCCACTTTATTAATTTTATATATTACAAACTATTTATTAATAAGCAGATTTCATACATTATTAATATGGTTTTATGCTCTCTTACCAAATATCATATCAAACTTATATTTTATTAAAAACAGAATGTGATAAACTTTTCGCTCACTTTTTAAAAGAAAAAACAAAGTTGCTCTCACTCTTTCAACTGTTCTTTTGGATTTCAAACAATTCTATAATTTAAATAATCTTTGGTTATTACAAATTAAATTTTTATCCAGTAACTTACTTTATCAATTTAATAATATCTTTCATTAGGCTATTTCAATTACAATTACTTTGTTCTTTATCTTTTTCACCTTTGATTTGATGAACACGTTACTTTAATAGTAGTTCTCACAATAATTTTATTATCACACTAAGCTTGATTTATTCTATTTCTACTAATATATCTTTCCAACCTTCTATATTTTTAATTAACTCTATTAAAGGAGGTAGTCATCTTTCGTGTAATTTATTTTTACACAAATTTTATGTAAATATGCATGTGTTCTTACTAATCACAATCTTATTTTCCTTGAACAACTTATAGCTGTCTCTGGGCAACACATTATTGACAAATCTGATTTGTGTATTAAGGATTTTGCTTATAAAAATAATAGATTATGAAACTCAAAATTTTTTGTTGACTTAGAATCTCTAGTGGTAAATAATATTACTACTAGATTGCTCAAATCCAAATATAGATTAGTCCAACTACTTTCATTATTTAAGCATTTAGCTATTACCTCTTTTAATATTAATTATAAACAAAAGTTCATTGCCTTCTGGAATCCAATCTTGATAGTACCTTCCTTTGGTCTCGTTTTTGATAAATTGTTATGCCCTGGCTGGTTTATTTATTGCTACCATACTGTACTTATCAATGATGATCATAGTAGTTCTTTTATCAAGTATCTTAGATATTTTCAACAATACTTATACTTTTTGTATTACTGTGAATAGTGTGTTTAAGATTGACTTTTTCCTAAACTAATCAAATAAACAAATGGATTTTTAACTAATACCAGATCTGAGGAATGCAAAATAGATATTGGTTGGCTTTACATTGACAAACATTCTTCTTATTATCAGTTTTCAGCATCAGTTATTAATTGGCCTTTCTTGACTCGTGCAGAGATCATTTTCTTCTTAATAGCTCTTATTGTTTCTCTTCACTCTACTATAATACATATTTATATTGATAATTAAACTCTAATTCATGGTTTCAACTCATACATCACTTATTTTACTCTCTCTAATCGCTTTCTTAAAAAAATCCCTAACTACCTGACTTGGAATATTATTCAATTTATCAAAGATACTTTACAACTTTCAATCTTTTTACATAAAATGAAGGCATATAATAGAAATACTCACAATAATATTGCTGATTATTTAGCAAAAAGCGGCTGTTATTTGCCTGCTTTTCACTTAAATTATCTGGTATTAGCTCTAGAAACCTGATTTTTTAATACTATGATATCCCTATCGAATCTTTAATCTGCCAATTCTTTAAAAATCTTTGGAATATTCATACTTTTGGTGATTTTCTCGCATTAAATTAAAACAGGAATCTCTATTTCCTTACTAACTTATCAAATATTAATTGGTTACCATTTGGAACATTCTTTTGATAGATTCTTCATCTATGATTACTTCATTTATCCTGCTTGATTTAAATCATTCATAATAAAAAATTTTGTTGATAAACTTTCTTTACTCGCTAGGCTTGAAAAACTATGACTAGACCTTAATAAAAATTAGAATTGCGTGAGTTGTGATATCGCTATTGAAACTCTCTCTTACCTTTGATCATGTCATGCTTATTCTACCAAAATGGAAAATGTTATTAACTGCTTAAAGGATTATCTGTTTTTTCTAATTAACGATTTTCCTAATCTAAAAAAGATCCTTCTTTCTTACCTAAACTTCTTGATCTTTTTGATCTCATCTTCCTATCTCTTTCATCACAGTTAGAGGTTATCTTGCTATTATACAACTTCATATTCCTTCTTCTTTGGTTAATTTTATTCACAAAATCACAAGAAATTAAGATAAATATTTTGCTACTATCTTATAACTTATTCACTTTTTTATAAAAAAACTTTATAATGACATTTGGAAACACCATTGCCAACTTATGATTGACAAAGAACGTTCATTAGGTATTACAAAAAAGATAAATTTAAACATAATGCTAATAAATTTCTAGGTCACTCTACAAATATACAATCTCATCACAGGGAGACATAGCTCCACCTAGCGAAAACTCTTTTTGGATTTTAGATAGGCACTGACTCTTTCTTTTTCTTTTTTTTTGGTGATAACAGTAGTCATTAAATATGTATTTAGTAGGACTATTGGAGGGAAAAGACGATGATAAGTAGATTCAAACGGATTTGTAATATAATCACAAGGGATAGCTAGTACTTTTTCTTTTTTATTTTTCTAATTGTACTTATGTATTTCTTTTATAAATATAATAAAGTTACTGGCAGTTCCACATCTTAAAAAAAAAAAAAAATACCTTTCCCAAAAGATATATTTAAATAAACGATTCAATTGTGTAGTTGGTTATCACAAGTGGAGTCTATATGATGACACAAGGAAGGTTTGAAAGTAGAGCCTATAAGTCTATCACCAAGACTCGTGTAAAAACTCTCTTTTAGTCAAAACTTAATCTTTTAAAAAAAGCTTAAAATTTTAAAAACGACGAAAATTTCTTATCACCTGGTTCGAATTTCTTTTTTGTCGGGAAAAAACGATGAAAATTAAACTGGAAAAAAAATTTAAATATAAAACTGCAAATTTGAAACACTTCACTCAGCCCTTTTAATCGAGGTGCTTGAATAAAATTATTTGGCATGCATAATGGATTAAGAAATGATGAATGTAATGTTATTTTTTCACTTCATTATTATTTTTTTATTATATTTAGATACGGTCTTATTATTTTAGAATCTCGAAACGTCAACAAGTTTGCATTTTTTTTTTACGGCCTTACCGGCACGTGAACGAATATTATCTGCGCATTAATATACTTTACGACCTCAGTTACGCACGTGAACAAACTTGTGGACTCTAAAATACGACAAACATTTTGTACCTCGCAAAGTTATCTTTCCCGATTTTCACGCAATACATATAGGTCAATGTATATGTTTTTTAATATGAATTATTAATCGATGAAGTTGTTAAATTGGCCAATACATTAGGATATGAATCGTTAAATTATTATTAGCGTAATGAGGAATTGGCACTTCGGTAGTATTAAAATAACTTTTCAATTAAATCCAAAAAAAATTTTTTGAATCAAGAATCGTGAATTACTCTCTTTTGAATATTGATAAGTATTTTTGGTCAAACGAGTTACAAAGAATTGTGTTCTATTTATTTGATAATGTAGGTTTATAATTCAATTTCAAATAATTAATGCGTTTTGTCACACTCGGAATTTGATTGCGACCGAAATTTGATCGCCGTGGCATTAAAGATCAATTTGTTGACCTATCTGTTGGACTCCTCGGGATGTCGGATTGTATATGTCAAAATGACCATTTTTTGACATAAAGAATCAATCGATAAGCATTTCCGTCATCCAAGCCGCAAGAAAGTGAACTTTGCCAAGAATTCCCTTAGGAAGGAAATTTATTATAAAAAGGAAGATTATTTTAGATAGAATTAGATAGTTCTATTCTCTCTTAGGCCTATTACAGAGCGCAGGCAGAGCAGTAATAATTGCATTTATTGTATTCATTTAATAATTCATTTTAATAAAATTATTTCTTTATTTGATTTAAAACTTTATTCAATTTTTATTCTATTTTTCCGTTACATTACAATTACATATACAAATAAAATTACCTCTCTACGAAATTAAGAGGTGACACGTTGCTTCAAAACAAATTCTCTTTTCTAAACATCCTTTAAAAATTGTAAGTTTGACCCTTTTTTTTACATTTTTGTAACATAAGCGATGATGATTCATTTATTTATATGCAATTATCATATCTAAGGGGCGGTTTTGTTCTTTGTGAACGCTTCTATGGTTGTCTTTTATATTATTAAAGAAAATTATAATTCAAACTTAAAAATTTGAATATGTCGAATGCGAATTTCGATTGGAATATTCGAAATGATCATTTCGGATATTAACACATTTGGGCGCTACAAACATCACCATAAGGTTCCACCATTTTTTGTTGCACCAACTTGAATAGGCAATGTGGAAACTTTTCATAAATAGGGCAGTTTTTTGAATGGCGAAATTTCATAATTATCATGAATCAACTTAAAAATGACACATCAGATCAGCAAATGCAACCCGTTGTTAAATATAAATTTGAAAAATGCATTGAATGTAAAAGAAGAAGAAAGCCTTCTGAAGAAAATCATAAGCTTTGCCGTACTTGTTATAAATCAATTGCAATAAATTTAAGTGGAAACAAAATTATTGACGATTTTATCAAATATACTCATATTACTTTTGATCGTTACGATAATGGTAGAATGGAGTTTGTTCCATATGATCAATTCAAAAATATAGAATTCATTGGTGAGGGAGGATTTAGTAAAGTTTATAAAGCTACTTGGATTGATGGTCCAATAAAGAGTTGGAATTATAAAGAACATAAATATAATCGGAATTCTAATAAACAAGTTGCTCTTAAGAAACTTAACAATTCTAATAACTTTACTTCTAAGGAGTTAAACGAGGTAAATATAATTTTCCTTTTTTATTTATTATGACACATACTAAGTTAATAATCTTTTTTAGCTTAAAATATATTATCAATTAAGAAATGAATTGTTTTTAATTAAGTATTATGGAATTATGCAAGATCCTAATACTAAAGAATTTGTGATAATTATGGATTATTGTAATACAGGAGATCTATCCCATTATATAGCTAAAGATTTTTTTAATGTTCGTTGGAATACAAAGTTACGTCATTTAAGAGATATTGCAGATGGCTTATCAATTATTCATAGTAAGAGTATTATCCACCGTGATCTTCATAGTGGAAATATTTTGATGAAGCAATATGGAAATGAAAATACAAAATATACTAGAATAGGTGATTTAGGATTAAGTAAATCGGCTACTGAAGCTGACGATAATGAAATTTATGGAATTATTCCATATATGGCTCCAGAGGTTCTTCAAGGACAAAAATACACCATAAAATCAGATATTTATAGTTTTGGTATGATTATGTGGGAATATATGACGGGTAGAAGACCTTTTTGGGATCGTGCTCATGATAATGAGCTGATTATTGATATTTGTGATGGCTTACGTCCTCCAACAGTTGATATTGTAGCACCTGAAGGTTATATTGAGCTAATGAAAGAATGTTGGGACCCTGATCAAAATAAACGGCCAGCTAGTGGCATCAAAAGTAGAATTTGGGACATGCATAAATCTGAATGGAGAAATCCAACAGGTATTGTAGAATCATCAGAAATTGGACCTATAACAATAAACAATCCCGGTGCTATTTATAAGAGTAGATCTTTAAGTAGCATGATAAACTCCGCAGAATCCACAAGAAGTTTACGAAGTCAATCTATTTCTTCGGATTTTGGTAACTAAAAATTAAAATTTGATTTTACAATTTGTTAAATAACAAATTTTGAATATGCTAATATTATTAACCTTTTTTCCTTTTTTTAAAAAAAAGGTAAACGAAAGTTTGAGAGTAATCAGTTTGAAGGATATAATGGTAATTTACGTATAGCTTAAATTGTTTACATTCGAATTCAAAATATTAACAATATTTTAAATTTTATTATTTTAGACAAAAGTAATAAATTAATTAAATTATTAGGATATAAAACAAAAGAATATGAATTTGACATTTAGTACGGATTCTAACATTTATTGCGGTAAACGAGTAAAATATGTTTTTATCAATGAATAAAAATACCGTATATTTTAGGAGCAAGTTGATATCATCGATTATTCTATAGATTAATATTTTCTTAAGCTTCGGTAAAATAGTGGCTTTATAAATATATATACATTTCTTTTTAAATTACGACATTATATCTATTGAACATTTCATAAGTGCAATAATGACGGGTAGATAAAATTCGATAAACCGCGTAGATAATAATTTCTTGCAAAATTAAATGTTAATTAACACTTTGAAATTTTATTTCTAAACTTTGAACATAAATTTCTTTAATTAAAACAAGAATATTTGTATAATTGCATTTGAAATATGATCGTCTGACTAAAATAACCATGCAAAAGTTTAATTATTTTATTTGGTTTTTTAATTGATAAAATATTTTAAGATAAAAGCAAAAAATTTATCGAATAAAAATTAGTACTTAATAATTTCTAACAATATTGACAAATTCATTTAACTAGAATATCTGTAAAGTAAATCTTATCGATTTCTGTAAGTTATATATTGAATTTGCTTAGTTTAGCGCGGTATTTGCTACTGACTTATTTTAATAATAATCATATCATAACAAAGTCTCAAACCGTTAAAAGTACTGATTATTAATTATTTTGAGCTAAAGAGAGAAATGATTTTTAATGGTGTTAATCTCAATATCATATTCTCTGATTTCATTTAACAATTGCTTGACCCTAACCCTATCATTGTTAAACCATAAATAGCCAGGAGGTGATCTAATACCCAAATATCTCAAATTCTTCCGCTTTTTTACATGATCAAGGATTTGTTCAATATTTTCAATTCTTAAATTGAAGTTACAGTTTAAAGTATATAAACCAACTTTATAATGATTTAAAAACATTTCCAAATTATCAAAACTAATGCAATTATTCTCACTTAAAAATATAGAGTTTGGATCTTTTATGTAAATCGTAAAGGTGGTTAGGGAATCAGGCAAATTTTCAGCTATACTCTTAAAGATGTTGCTGTAATAATTTGATAACAAATGTTCTTCGGAATAAATGATGAGCTGTTGAATCTTCATATTCCTAAAGTATTGATAAGCTGACAAATTGATATCCTTACAAACGATTTGCAAAATTTTAAGATTTAAACAAAGTTCTGAAATTTGCCTAATAGTTAACTGTGTCACTTTATAAAGCGATAATCTATTTAATGAATGACCGAATTTACGTATGAGACGAATGTGAAAAAATGGGGTTAATCTATCATAAAGGTTAATAAACTCCTTTAACTCAAATGTTGAATTGCAAAATATTTCCCTAGTCTTTAATAACCCTAATCCTTTAACATTGATAAATTCCAATTTCTCAACCTTTTCACAATTCGCTATAGCTTTGAAAACATTTTGATTAATAAAGTTATAAGAATTATCTATATGAATCGTTGTAAGAGTGTGCCTTTTCATTTCTATTATTTTAATAATATCGTTTAAAGAACGATCATTTGGGTATGATAAGCTAACGCTTTTGAAATTCTTTTGATTTTGAATTAATATCTCGATTAATCCTTGCAAGATTGAATTATAATAAAAATAAAATGTCGTGACTTCCAATTCTTCAATGTCAAAACATTTTTTTGTAAGTAATGAAATGAATTTAAGAAATAATTCCTCATTTGAATCGTTTATTTCTTCTTCAGAAATGATTAAACGTAATGATGTTATACTTGAGTTATGAGAGATAATCTCTTTGAAAAATTTTATGTTAAAGACGTTTTTGTCAAATAAGTTTGCCTGAATATTTAACATCTTGCAATTCTTGATTTTTCTCAAGAATAAATGAAAAAGTATTTCCTGTAAGATCAATTTCTTTTCTTTATCCAATTGTTTATTATACTCATTATAATTTATATATATTTTTTCTTCACTCGAATAATTCAAATAGATAAGCCAACATTCCGCTGCGATCGTAAGATTTGGAATTTCTTCCAAATACTTTGCGTAATCAAAAAGTGAATTCGACCCTTGTGGAAACTTTATAAAATGTTTTTTTAAATGATTCCTTTCTTCATCATCAAGGCAAGAAAGATACGTTCTTGTTAAACAATAATATTGTCTAAGACCGTTTACTACGGAGAATGGATTTTGATAAAGAAAAGGAATGATAATTCTACATAAAAATCGATTTGCGAATAGGCAATTGTAAAGTAATGTCGTGTCATCTTTAACGTGTTTAAAAATCTCATAAAAGCAATCTTCGGGCAAAGAATATATCGTCATTTTTTTTTTTTTTTAAAAAAAAAAATATACAGTATTATATGTTTGGGGGAAAATTTTTTTATCATTACGTAATTTACGCCATATTTAGCCCCATATTTTATTTTTATGCCATACCAAATTACGTGCGATCGACAATAACTCCAACCTTTGAAATTATCTAGTTTAAAAAGAAAAAAATCAAATTTTGTTTTGAATTAAGAGAAATTGTTGAAACTAAATTAATAAATATTCCATCTATTAAATCGTTTATCATGAAAAACAGCAAGAGTTTCTTTCCATTGTTTAAAGTTGCGGTGAATAATAATAATATGGAATACTCTAAAATTGTCAAAACGCAAAGATATTCATGGAGAATTAATAATATTCACCTTGTAGAAAAATTAAGTAGATCCAGAAAAGGATGTCGACGCAATTTTGATCATCGGTTTCTTAAAAAAAAATATCCTCCCGCGCTCACAATTATTTAGGCTTTAAAGTCATGTGAACCAATGAATGATCTAACCGAAAAACAAATTAATGACGCAAGAAATGCTTTATGCAAATACTATGCGCTGTTTGTTTATTATCGCAGTAATAATTTTAATATATTTTGAGTAACATCAAATAAATTTTCGATTAAACTTAATTTAGCTTGAATGGATACATTCTATATTTCCTCTGAGCATTAAATTTTATTCCAGTTCGTGATGAATAAAATAATTCAATTCAACATTGTTTTAAATTAATAAATTTAAAATAACCTATCAGAACGAAACACTGCTCCCTTAAATCACTAAAAAAAATTCAAAGAATTTGGTTTCGCAATCTTAATGAAAAAAGCATTTTCACTTCAAACTATCCGATAAAAGCACAGAAGAGTAAAATTTGTTTTCCTTGCAATTTAGTAAAATATTTAAATTATATCAACAACATGAGAATAACCGAGCTTAATGAACTAATCCATAGATTATTTAATTCAATTGCTAAATTTCACCTCTAGTTAAACTTGCACTAAATCTGAGTGTTCTAAGCTTTATACAGAACAGTAGGATGTTTTGTTTTTAAGACGAGATTTGTCATACAAAATATACTCAATTTAACCTAGTCCCAAACCATGCTTATATGAACTGATCAATAATTATTTCAACATCCACGTAAGTTTAAATTATTATATTGATTTTATATTTATAATCCAAAGAACAAACTTCAGAAATAAATTGCTAATAAATATTTCAAAAAATCTAAACGTTGGTGGCTATATTTAACGCTTATACGATTCTGATCAACTTTATGATATATTTTGAATATGATAAGGACACAAAGCTAATATAATTTTCTCATCAATCGTTTCAATTTTAAAGTGCTTTTTCATTCGATATTTTAAGTAAATCTTATAGAATAGTTATTTGAACTCTGAAGATTACGAGTTTGTTAATACCACTATACTGTTGAATGAATATAACTACTCAAATGTAGAACAGGCTTTGAGTTATTTTATTCATTTTATTGGTTTTGGGTAATCTAAGATCAAGATAATCGATACTCAAAAGATAAAACTGTTCGGTTCGAACTAATATGCCAAATAATGTAATAAGTTTACGATAAAATTATCATTATTAAACTCTATAATAAATTTATTAAATGTAATTTATTTATTATATTTATCAATTACGAAAGAATTTTAACATTCGGCCCTATATATATTTAAATTAGTTATCACTGTCTAGCAATTTAAGCAAGACTTTATTATCAAACGTTTCATCTACATCAAGGTCCACAACATAAATTACTTTAAGAATAACATTTCCACACCACATTAACAATTTCATTTTAAGGATAATCGCTTTATTAACATTTGCAAGGCAAAAATTAAAAGAATTAATAAATTAAATATTTTACAATTTTAGTTATTATAAATTATTTTGCAATCGTGTTTTACAATAAAGCTACATACAAATATATTAATGGTAATGAAAATTAATAACACCTCACTATTTATTTTTTATGAATACTATTATTATATTATTAAATTAATAAATAATTTTTTCCATGTAGTCACATTAAGAGCAAATTCTTCACCTTCTAACTAACTAAAATCTATCTAAATAAATTGTATACATATATATAAAGCCATTGGCGGTGTTGTACTAATATACATGAATTGAAAAATTATTAATGAATGAATAAATTACAAGCAATTTCTTACATTTGTTCAATAAATTTGCTTCGACCGGTAAGATTGGCAGCATCATTTGGTATTGGAAGGATATTAGAAACAGAATTTTTTATTGCAGAAATAATTCTCAATGATGATGAAGATATGGTTGATACAATGGAGGAATTTGCGCTAGTTCGATTTTGTTGTCGAAGATAAACTTCCGGTGGAGCTGCTGGAGAAGGTTGACCTGATTCCATTAAATCACTCGCTGTTAATTCCACTTGTTCCTTATCTGTACATGTTTTGTTCCTTTTACATAATATTATTGCTATTATTCCAATCGCTGCTATACCCGCTAAAATACCACCAATTACCGGTCCCAAAATATGACTGTTTCCCGTATCATCATCTGGTTTATTTCCTTTAGATCCTCCCGGCGACAGCGTTTTTGATCCTTGACCATCTGATGTTTCTGGCTCTCCCGGCGGCACACCTGGTTCTTTGTTACCAACGGGTGCACCACCATTCACTGGAACTTCTGGTTCTTTGCCACCGCCTGGTTCTCCAGGTACAGGAACATTGGGTTCCTTACCACCCGCTGGAATCCCACCATCTCCGGGAACATTGGGTTCCTTTCCACCCGCTGGAACCCCACTATCTCCGGGAACATTGGGTTCTTTACCATCCCCTGGAGCCCCGGCAACTTTGGGTTCCTTACCACCCCCTGGCACCCCACCATTTCCGGGAACGTTTAGTTTCTTTGGCACCCCACCTTCTTCCGGAACCTTAGGTTCTTTAGTCCCTTTTGGCACTTTATTTTTTTTGCCGCCTTTTGGTGATTTAGCCTCTCCAGGTTTTTTATCACCCACCGGTACTTCTCCCACAACTTTAGGTTCTTCTGGGTCTTTGGAAACTTCAGGTTCCTTGTCATTTTTTTCAGGTATTACAGGATTTGAATTTTTATCTGTATCATTATCGTCATCTTCTTCCGGTGTATTTGATGTATCATCATCTCCATCTTTATCCGGAAGAGTTTTTCCATCTTTTGGTGGAGATTTTTCAACACCTGGATCTTTAGGTGGTGGTGTATCTTTCGTTGGAGCTGGAGTAGGATCGGTTGGTATATCGGTTGGAATTGGTACTTTGATCGTAGATGTTAATGTAGTTAATGTTCCATTTATGATCGTTGTAATTGTGGTTAGTATTTCAGTTTTAGTATTAGGATTAGCTGTAACAGTTGAGGGTTTGTTTGTAATCGTTATTGATTTTAATGTATACAATGTTTCGGTTGGAAAGAATGGTTCTTGATTTGATGATGTTGTTATAGGAGTTGGTTCAGGTGAATTTATTATTTTTTCTGTTGGTAATGATTCTGATAATTTAACAGTTGCCGTAGCTTCCGAGCCAGTCGACGTTATCGAAATTTCCGTTCCTTTTAAATTTGAAATAAATTAATTAATTCATTTTGTCTTTCATCCAAATCGGATTACGGAGGATAAAAAAGCAAAGAAAGTTACATAAAATTTTCTTCATTACCATTTTCATTTAAGGGTACTACAAGATTCCGGAAAGGAAAAAAAAAAGAAAGAAATGAATTGATGAAATGAACAAATAAAAAAAAATTTTTTTCAATTTAATGCGAAGCGGTCAATAAAAACTTTTCCTTACTTACCGACAATACTATCATCTTCTTGACTGCGCCGCAAATTCATCGTGTGGTCTGATTTGTAACGTTTCTTTAGGATAATCCTCGTCCGAGAGCGATTTATTATTTTATTATTATGAAGAGCATGTGTAAAACCTGTTTCAAATTAAAATAAACGTGACGTTAATGAGATGAGAATTTATTTTAGGCCTAATTGATAACCATTAACCAACCATTTTCGCCTAACACTAACAGAATAATTAGAGCGGTTATGAGACTTAAAGATCTCAATCTCATATTTTAGTTTTCATGTGAAAAATTCTTATATCAACGAAAGTAAAAGGGAAGGAGAAAGGAGAAAGAAGGAAGAAGGAAGAAGGAAAGGAGGAAAGAATGAAGGAAGAAAGGAAGGAAGGGTTAGTAGGGAATCGAAAAAAAAGGAAGGGTGAGGAGAAAAGGAAGGTAAATTAAAATGGAAAGGAGAACGGAAAGGAAGGACTAATTTTGATGATTAAAAAGATAAAAAAAATGCGCAAACATTATACAAAGTTGCTTTTTAAATTTTTCATTTTTTATGCAACTAATATAAATCAATATATGCGTGTAACTGTTGATCAAATATAAAAGAGAATAGAGTTACAAATAATTGAACGAATTTAAAAAAAGGTGCATACGTTTTTTTTTTAGGACTGCCCGATCACGTGATAGCATTAATCATTGTTTTATATCCATATTTTCCGTTTATGCAGAATTTCAAGATAGATTAATTAAAAAGTTGGTCGGTAACGACCACCGGGAGTTTGCGAGAGCGGAGTTCAAAAGGGTACATCTCACCAAGACGCATAATAATAATGGTGTTTATTAAAAGCCCGTAAAAAAAATGTATACAGAAGGCAAAATACGAAAACTGCCGACTAAGCCGAGTAGCTGAAATCACGTGTCAGTTTTTTTTTTCCGAAAATCCTTTTAACATGATTAATATTTGTAATTCACAAAAGATGTCGCCATCTATTATCCATCTCCTTTAAACACGGCATCTTTTCATCATTGAATTTTGAATTTCCACCCTGCAAATTTTCAACCGTTTCGCAAGGCATAATGTAATATCTGTTGTAATTTATTTAATTTTCACAAGTTTACAAACACCAATTAAAATTCATTCAAATAACTTCGAAATTCCGAATTTTCGTAACGAAAATGATAATTGTATTACACGCATTAAAATTTATTTCACGGTGACTTTAAAAAACTGATTTTTTATTCGATACAGGTGCATGGATGATAAACCTATGGTGACCTATGATGACCTAATTTGTAAATTTTTAATACAAAACATCCCGGATTTGGTAACCGACGCTTTGGATTTTGATTGATCGTGTAACTTTACGAACAAATTGATGAAAGATCACCACACGAATTGTATTTGTTGTAATTTTGCGGGATATTCCTTTATTATCTTTACCCTTCCCGCTTTATAGAAAATTTCCAAAAACAAAAATATCGAAAAAAAAAATCATTTGTAAATTGTACGAATTTAATGTGCGTGGCGCAGCAAAATTTCGAGAACGATTATTGTTTTGTCTGAATCGATCGGTACGAAACTATTTCAAACGACAAAGTTTATTATACGAGGTCAATTTTACAAATTTCTTCTTTTTGTTGGATATTAACGTAATAAAATATTATCTTACATAATTTAATCGCATCTGATAAGACTAACATTGTTTGTTCAGTTATTGGTAAAATTATAAATGTTTTTACTTTATGCAATGTATAATCATCTAACGAGAAGTCATGTTGCACACAATGCACACTGAAAAATTTTGACTTAATGTGTAGAGTTAAAAGCTAGACCAAATACGGCTATGAAGGATTACGCATACCGGCTTTAGGCCATTTTAATCTTGAATGTAATTCCAATTTTTTCCTCACAAAATAAAAAAAGTCTCTTTTACTGCTTATTAAAAAAATCGTTTTTTTAGATTTGTTTTCAGATGTGAAAGTATCTTGTAACAAAGGAATCCCAAACAATCAACTTCTATAATAAACTTCCATAATAATGACATTAATCGTAATATGTATGTATGTGGTTTATGCATGATGGTTTATAATAATTCTATGCAAGAAACAAACATCAAAAAAAAAAAGTTTGCCGTTTGTTTGATTGGTTCTTAATTATTATAATATTTGATTCATTGTTTGTCCGTAAATGAATTCTTTTTAAACTCAATTAACATTCTATTAAAACAAAAAGGCAAACTTTTACGGGATGATGTCAAGGTATGTATTAAAACATCTTTTAAAAAATAAATATTATATTTTTCTAAAAAAACAAATATCACAAAATGATGATAAATGTGTATAAATTTAATTTCTTAATATAGAAGTTTTCTGGTAATTTGTTCGGAAAAATACTAATGAAGTTAGATTTGGTAAAGATAAAATAAAATCACATTACTTACTGTATTTATAATTTTATTAATAGTAAAGAGGCTTTTCATAAAGTATCTTACCTCCATTACAGCATTAGCGATTCTGCGAAATTTTTTATTCTTTTTGAAGGTTGCACAAATATTCTTTATCAAGCATCCTATTACAACAAAAGAGCGTGATTCTTGATCTTCCCTTTTTCAACACCTTATTTATTATTAAATAAATATTTAGAAGATACTGTATACATATGATTAAATTATACCTTATTTTCAATTTCATAATTATTACTTTTCAACACAACATTAATTTCTTTTCATTTCTTCACCTATATCATAGATTATTTTATTCTTAAATTTACAGTCAATCTCTATTATAGTCACAACCTTCAGGACCAAAAAAAAAAAATTCTGCAAAAAAAAATAATAGAGGAGGATTTTTAAATAAGTTAATTAGTATCTTCGGACTTAACAAAAATTTTGTGTTGCTTATAAGAGAGGGAGTAACTATTCATTATATTTGGAGTTGTTTATTTAGCATTTTTGATTTATTTTAAGTTTTTAACTTTTTAATTAAAATGTAATCATTAGATTACTTTTTTGGGTACATTGGAGGGAAAGTTCGATTCAATCGGGTTTGAAATAGAACTACGAGGGATAGTAATAGTTTAATTACAAAGTTGATAAAATTAAAAATTATTACAGTACCACATCGTAAAAAAAAAAAAAAAGATTTTTAAATTATTTTATTATATACTGTCGCTAAAAGATTCATCAGATTTGAATGATTTTAACAATTTAGTATTTTATAAAAGTAAGTTTATTCACTTATACTACTTCATAAGAATATTAACTATGATGATAAAATAATATCAAATTAAATAAAATCAATTTATGGTAATACTATTATTATGTCATTTGTAGAGTCACAAATTAATATGATACACGAGTCTATCGGGTGATACTGCCGACGCGCAAAAAAACACAATTTCTCAAATTTAAATATTTTATAACGCAATGTATATCAATTATTTTGTAATAATTTATTGATCAAGATGTATATTATATAAAATTTAACATCGACTTTTACCATGAATCTTAATAATTATAATTATAATTTAAGCATTTAGAAAATTCATCAATCCCTTTTAAATTCAATCTTACTTCAACTTCATTCATAATAAATAATATGGAGGATAAACTTTTAACGAAAAATTTTTATTTACATAAAATTAGTGATTTTAATTTTTGATCGAAATAAATTTATAACGTTTAATTAATATGTAAATATTTTGTATTTCGGAGGCATACTTTTTTTATTTGCTAATTTTTACAACATGGCCCTATAGGATAGGATCATGCTGAGTTCGTTTGTGTTAACTAAAATATAATATTAAAAATAATTTGTTTCTATATGAAGTTTCATCTTTATTTTTCTAAATTTCTACTTTAATAAAGCATTAATTTCTTATTACATAGTTTTTGTATAATGAACTTAAGATGCTTTACTATAAGCAATATAAATATATTAAATAAAAAGTTATCATAAAATTATAAGGAATTACGTTTTAAGAAATTGGCATTACATTATTAACATATTGTAATAAATAATTCAATAGTTTCAATCGTTATAAGAATGATTTTCAAGTAAAATTTTGCTTGGATACTGAAAATTCTTAAATTCTTACATTTTAACAAAATTTATTTGATAATTCTATTATTTGCATGGCATATTTGTTTAAGAATAATGTTAAAGCTTAATAGAAATTAAGGAAAAATAATTGATAAAAAGTTTAGGATTTCAAATAAGCCCGTACGGTGGTTATGAATAACACACCGTACAGTATACTACAAGCTTTACTGAATAAGTGACATGCTTGCATTTGCAAATTACACTGGTTGATGTTTTTGCCAGTTCCATCTCTAGTTAACTAAACTTGGGGACTTTATGTCCAAACTTATGACATTAATAAATTTACTAATTACTTTATATTACAATTCTAAAATTACCAGCAGCGACTTTTATAAAAAAAAAAAAAAAAGATTAAATGAAAATAGAAGGATATATAGAACTATCTAATAAAGCAGCTACCGAGGATGAAAACAAAGATGTATGAAAAATAAAAGAATTAGGCGAAGGACTGGGTTTTAAAAAAGCGAGTTGGATAAGTTAATGAAAACGGCGGTCCTTGGCATAGAAACGATATTTTGAAATGTTTCATACATAGAACAATAGGATCATTCTCTACGTGACACGTCTGATATACAAAAAGTTGAAACAATTGATTTTTTAATTTCAGATTTTTAAAAGGTAAAGCTTGGTATGTGTGAGTTTTTTTTTATTCTTAGTTTTCTAAAAAATGTTTTTTTATTTAATCTTATTGAAAAACTCTATTCGTGGTTTTTAAAAAGATTAATCCTGGAGGACGAATTTCCCCGCCTCGGAAACCCGACCCCACAATCTATAATTTATAATTAAACAGCGCGAATTAAAAGCCATAAATTCGGTTTTAATTCTGGCCAAAAATTCTAATTCTGCAGATCTGCAACTAATCTAATCGATAATATTTTTTTCAATTAGATATAACGGACAAATAAAGTAAGCTTGAAACAAAAATTATCGAAAATTCCGGTAAATAAAAAATCTTACAATAAGTTTTATTCAAGTTTCTATCATGATAAACTTGTTTATGATATAAAAGAAATAATTACAATATTATACAGTATAACATTTTTTCGCATACTTAAGGAATAATAATTAAGTTTTTGCTACATATTACGTATTTGTACTTTATACAAATTAAATATCAAATTCCAATTTTTTCGACACATAAGTTTTATCTTCCAATAATTTAACTTTTTTATTGCTTTTATCTATAAAATCATTCAATATATTAATGTTGATTTTTTGAAAAGTATAAATTTATTGAAATTACTATACCATCATTATTTTCAACTATTTCGCTTTCAAACTTTCTTTGGCCTTATTTTTTAAAAAAGGAAAAAAGGTTAATAAAAATTTTATCAATTCAAAATGTGTAATTTTAAATAAAAATTTAATTTTTAATTACCAAAATCCGAAGAAATTGATTGACTTCGTAAAATTCTTGTGGATTCTGCGGAGTTTATCATGCTACTTAAAAATCTACTCTTATAAATAGCGCCTGGATTGTTTGTTGTTATAGGTCCAATTTTTGATGATTTTACAATTTCTGTTGGATTATTATATTCAAGATTTAAAATCCTATCGATTCTATTATAAATACTCTCAGCCGTTTGCCTTTTTCTTGGATCAGGGTCCCAGCATTCTTTCATTATCTCAATATAACCTTCAGGTGCGTTAATATTACTTGTTGGAGGACGTAAGCCATCACAAATATCAATAATCAGCTCAATATCATGAGCACGATCCCAAAAAGGTCTTCTACCTGTCATACATTCCCACATAATCATACCAAAACTATAAACATCTGATGCTTTAGTATATTTTTGTCCTTGAAGAACTTCTGGGGCCACATAAGGAATAATCCCATATGTTTCATTATCTTCGGCTTCAGTAGCAGATTTACTTAATCCTAAATCACCTATTCTAATAGTATTACTATTTTTTATCAAAATATTTCCACTATGAAAATCACGGTGGATAATACTCTTTTTATGAATATTTAATAGGCCATGTGCAATATTCCATAAATGATATAACTTTGCATCCCAACTAATATTAAAAAAATCATTAGCTATATAATAGGATAGATCTCCTGTCTTACAATATTCCATAATTATCACAAATTCTTTAGTATTAGGATCTTGCGTAATTCCATAATACGAAATAATTCTATCATTTCTATTTATTAATTGATAAAATATTTTAAGCTGAAAAAAAAAAGATTATTAACTTAGTATATATTAATAAATAAAGAAATAAGTTAAATAAACTTATATATACCTCGTTTAACTCCTTAGAAGTAAAGTTTTTAGAATTGTTAAGTTTCTTAAGAGCAACTCCTTTATTAGGAACCCGAATATATTTTTTTTCTTCTTTATTCCAATTTATTGGACCATCAATCCAAGTAGCTTTATAAACTTTACTAAATCCTCCCTCACCAATAAATTCTATTTTTTTGAATTGATCATATGGAACAAACTCCATTCTACTCCAATCGTAATGACTAAAAGTAATATGAATATATTTGATAAAATCGTCAATAATTTTGTTTCCACTTGGATTAATGATTATTGCATTTGATTTATAACGAGTACGGCAAAGCTTGCAAAGCTTATGATATTCTTCAGAATGCTTTCTTCTTCTTTTACAATCAATACATTTATCAAATTTATATTTGATTAATTCAAGTTCGGTTTGCATTTGCTGACTTGAAGTGTCATTTGAAATTAAAAAGTCGATTTTACGTTGATTCATGATTATTTTTGCAAATTCGTCTAAGGCATTCAAAACCACCTATATATACTTTTTGTTCTTAAAATGACTTAATATTCAAAAGGAAATTTCCGAATTCTTAAAAAGAATTCCATCGAAAATTCTAAAAGAATGCGAGTTTATTTCAGGCAATGATCTGTTCAGGATTTATATAGATTTGCATCAGAAACAGAAAGATCGATCCTAGCGAAAAAATAGAAGTTTAATTGTCTTTGTACTAAATTACTAATTTGATTGATTTCCATAGTGTAAAAACTGTTGTTGAATTTGATGTAATGAGCAAGTGTAGCTAAGGACTAGACTATGCGACAACAAACATGTCCCGCTGAACATGGTTGACCCCTTTTCGTTACACTTGTGCTCCAGACTTAACGACGGTTTCCGAACCGTTTCCTAATTGGAGTATAGGGAAAACCGTACCGTACTGGTTTTCCCTATACTCTAGGAAGGGAGGAAAAATGTTATATCTGTGACAAATAAATTCGGCTTTATGGAACTTGGCCGAAAGTGACGAATAATGGATGATAAAAAATAAGCAAAAAATTTATAGATTTTGTGGCGGCGGCGGCGATTTTTTTTATTAAAATATGTAAAGAATAACTTATTACCTTCACGTTCTAATCTTTTTTTTTTTTTAATTTTCACCAAATATTTAATGTATTATTATAATCAAATGCTTCCACTTTATTTATTCTAATCTAAACATAGTCTTAGAAAAATCGCAAGAAAATAAAATATACTAGTAATATTTGGAATAATAAAAGAAGTAATTTATTTATTGATATTTTTTTTTGACATAACTTTAACTCCCCTTCCAATTTACGTCCCGCTTCTATGCTATCAAACTTTAGGCGTCTTTTACATGATCTGAAAAAATCATCTCAATTTCAAATGGTTTCTTTTTCTTTCTCCCATTAGAACAACATGTATAGATGAAAGTGAAATGCTATCAGTTTGTTCTACTTGCTCAATGTCATAAATACTGCTACTTAATGACTTTTTCAAATTTCATTAGTTAGGAATGTTAATAATATACTTACAGGAATACAAATTAACTTTAATAGACACGTTTTTAATCGATTAAGCAAGTCAGTATATTTGAAGGGTAGGAGTGCTTGACCTATCATACCTTGGGCTATACACCTCAGACGATAGGCTAATAAGATCTTCGTCCTCCTGTTCGTACAATAACGATAATACAATAAGTAAATTGAAATTTCAGTGAACAAATCCTTTGTTGAGGATTTTATTTTTTTTTGGAGGTATGAAATTATAATCAAAAAAAAGATTTACATCTGGCAGCCAAATTACACTTTTAAATGTGCTTCATTTATTAAAAGTCCACACATTTAGATTCGATTGATGGATGTAAATTTGCGCTTCTTTTTCCATTATTTATTTATTTTTTTTTTCTTTTTACGATCAAGTTTAGGATCCTAGACTGAAAATTTTGAAAATTAGTAATAACTTTCGACTATCCACCAGCTGAGCAGGCCATCTGTGCTCCAGTTGATAGTACTATTTCGTGGCTCAGTAAAACTGCTTTAAATGAGCGACAACTAAGCAGGCACCCCGTTCACACCATGATTAAAAGAATTTACCTGCTAATTTAAATCCGCCGAGAAGCAATTTCGCCATTACCCTCGTCAGTGAATGTTTTGAGTGCCTTTGCTTTGTTATATTTTGATTGTGACAAATACTGAATTGACGTTGAAGGCGTGATCCATGCTGCGCCGATCAACTACAACCAATCATGTGATTTGAAATGTTTGGCCGATCTGACCGATATGACAAATTGGACA
>CAMKVN010000437.1:0-29121 GCA_946474995.1 Funneliformis geosporum | reverse complement strand
GTGCCTTTTAAATTACAAGATATTTCCATTTTAAATTTTGTATTCGGGTGATGCAATACTTTTGATCGCCACTGTATATAAGAAACTCACATTATCTATACATATACCAATAACTTTCTTTTCACAACACGATTCAGTTTTAAAAACTTGAAAGTAAATTAGTTGAAATTAGGCGGAAAAATGAGACGTAGATTCGAGAAATATTTTGCAAAAGAAAACGCATATAAACCAATGGATTAATTTCAAGCAGATTTAGGATAAATTGAAAGATGATAACGATTATAATTTTTCAATATACAGTAGTTATAAAACCGAATATTTAAATAGAAATAACAACAATTGTGGATGGCAAAGTTAGCAATATCATGCATGGAACTGTAATTTTTAAAATGCTAGAATGAAATTTACTTGTACAAATGTCCATAAAAATGTATTGAATAACGAATAAATTTGTATTAAAGTAGTCTTTAAATAAATTAAAGTCTTTATAAATCGAATTTAAATTCTTAATAACAAATCATATTCCAACTTGTTATACGTATTAGTTTTACGAAAAAGAAAAGAAACTATTTCATATCAAACATATAAAATGTTTAAGCTTGATTTCATGTTTTTGAAATAAAAATGATGTTCCTAAAGAGAATTTATTAGTGAGCGACGTTTATGACGCTTCTTCCTTATAATTTTATCTTCTAGCCATTTTTTAAATTCTCTCTTCAATACATGATTTACAGTGAAAGTATATTAATGAAATACAATAATTGAAAAATATTTTTATATTATCTATAATTCAGTAAATTATGCTAATTATTACTAATCTTTTGTAAAATCAATTGTACAACTTCCACTATCTGAAACATAATTAGAATCTTCCGGATCATCATCTTCATCATCATCAATTTGACCCAAATCATTAATATCTTTCAAAATTAATTCATCATTTTCATATTTTCCTTTCCACTTTTGAATGTCTTGAAACCATTGCTGTTTGGTTTGACCATTAAGTAACCCAATAGCAATTAAAGATGCATTATCCCCATGATTTTTAAATTCCAATTTTAAATGATCCATTATACACCATTTAACAAATTCTTTACAAGTTTCTTTTAAGCATTCATCTATATTAGTTGAAGTTTGTTTTTTGGCAATTTGAATGAACTTTGAAATGAAATGTTCAGATGCCATGCCTTTATCATTTCCCCAAATTCCTATTAATAGAAAAATGACGGTTTAAACCTTTTTTTTTTTAAAAAAAAAAGTTTAAATAACATCTTTTAAATCTACCAACCATCTGAAGCGATAAGAATCAATTTCATATTACTATTAATAGGTATTTTATTTATAATGGGCCTTGCTATATCATGAAAAGTAACAAGTAAATAAATGAATGATTTGATTATGATCGATTTAGTAAATGAAGAATTACCAAGGACAGGAGGTTCCTCCGAGTCTAATTTAAAATGATAATCTCCTAAACTACGTGAAGCGGACAAGTTCCACTTTTCACCTTATAAATTTATTATTTTGAATGTGTTAATATGTATGAGAACAATACTTTATACAATTCAACAATGATCATAATTATCTTTAAATCTACCATTTAAATGCTTTCCATTAAATATAAATTTTTTCTCCCCATCTTTAGTCTTGATAATGTAATTACTATTCTTTGTGCCTACTCCTATACGTTCCTGTTCTGTGATTGAAGTATTTTAAAGTTTCGGATCTTAAAGAAATAATGTAATACATAATAAGTAAATTACCTTTAGGATTCGACCAATTACAATCTTCCGTTTCGAAAGCTACTTTTCCATCATCACAAATCACAGCACGAGAATCACCAAGGTTAGCCTGAATAATAAATTAATAAAAACTTATATCATATCATAATACCATCAACAAGAAGAAAATTAGTACTTTATTTAATTAAGAACATACAACGTAAAGAGTTGTATTATTATGTCTTAAAACAATCGTCGCTGTGGATCCAACATTTTCAGGAAAATGTTTTGTAAAATGTTCTAGGAAAAGGAAAAAAAAAATCATTATTAGTGATAAATATACTAAGTTAATTATTAACTAATAAACTTTACCTTTATCTGCTCTTTCAAAACCCTTAACCAATGCGACTTCAATTTCGTTATTATATTTCAAAGTTTCTTTAATCATTTCCGGCAAATAACTTATGCATTCTTTTGCAACTTCATGTCCTTTTAAACAAAACAAACAATTGGATAAAATTATTGATAATAAATAAATAAATAAATAAAGTCTTGTGATATAATTTACCTCCTTTCTTTAATCTAGATTTAGGATCTATTCCTCCATGACCATCATAAACTGCAAAGATTTCATATTTGACATTTTTCGAAACGGAAGATGAAACACTTACAAAATCTTCCATATATTCGAGTGGTTTGTCTAAATAAAATTAGTCAAATACCTCAATTTCATCATATAAAAAATTCCTTAAGCAATGTATATATAATATGTACGTACAAAGAGTTTCGAGTCCCGGTGTAGTTATAGAGGCGATAATTAGACCTGGAAGATCATAATTACGAATGGTAACATTCGAGGATGAACTATCAAGAATTGAAATTTCATCAATTGTTTCAGAAAATTTAACGGGAATATCAGACATTTTCCTAAATGAAGATTTTTTTTTCTTTAGAGTAAATAATTTTCGTAAATTGGAAAACATTTTAACTGAAATGTCCTTATCTCTAAACATTAACAATACATAAGTCTAAAGAATTGTATTTATTATAAAGGATGGTTGTAAATTTAGCTATCTCCTCTTATGGCAAAGTTGATTGTAAAATTTCTTATTATGGTGGCTGTGTCATTGTGTGACAATATTACGAGGATCAGCTGACTTACAAAATTATCTCATGTTCGTTGTACAACTGTCACAACTAGTAAACCCAGTCAACAGTAACCGAAACAAATGGAAACATTTCACACTAAACTTAATATCATGTGCACAAGTTAATCAAGCATGGTATCATGTAGTTACAACATTCTATATAAGGTATACAGTAAGATTTAAGACATTTGAAGCACGTTCAAAATTTCGTGCGCGTAGTATTACAAATAAAATCGATAGCAAAGCCAAGCATTAATTATTAATTTTTTGTTTAAACACTGTAGCAAAATCTTCCTACTTCAAAAGATTCTGAAGGGTTTGTCTCCTATTTCTCTTTCAATAAGATTTTATGGACGCTTAATTGTAAAACTTGAACAATCCATAATTCAGTTGCTAATGAAGATTTGCTTTGTGAAGTTTCTCCAAATATTTAAACCTTGAGAATATATTTTAATAATTTTTACGCAATTAATGATGAAGTGATTAAATTACTTGAAGACAATGAAATAATACGGATGAACAAAAATAAATTTAGGAAAGCAATTATTTCACTTGAAAAAAAAAGCAAAATATTTTATTTAAGTTTATTTAAAGTTTGTGTTTTCTTACTTCATTTACGGAGATCATTTCACTCTCATTTAATTTGAGTGGATGTCATAAAATTGGTCAAATTGAAAATTACAAGTATCTAGAAAAGGTTTTTCTGCTGTACTTCAATCTAACATAGAATATGCCACATTTATCAATAGTACGATTTTGGAAGAATTTTCTTATAATGAAAATGAAACTAAGGTTCTACAACAAATTCCTTATAGGTGTAAAAATTTGGAATATCTAAACATTTAATGTAAGTCTTTTTTTTTAAAAAAAGAAATTTTGTGTTTACTAATAACCATCCAAATAACGTCATAAAAGATGTATCCCTCAAGAAAATTAAGTTATTATTTTTTTACAAATTCCGGAGCATAAAATCCTTTAGATTTTAATAAAACGAAAACTAACAAATTTCAATCGTCTTAAATCGTGTGCAGCTTGCATCGAACCAAAAAAAAAAATAAAAAATAAAAATAAAACAATAAAAAAATATAGAGATACTATTGTTACATTGAAAAATCAGTATCTTCTCCCTAAAGAAAGAATCTAAACAAAGTCTTGTTGAAACCTGGTAATCATTTAGAAAGATAATTAAATACTGGATTAGCATTCAATACGTCAAAACATGGTAAGTAAAACCATGCAATGTATTTATATCAAACCATTTTCTCCAAATATCTTGTTTTCTTTCAGAAATACAAATATGACAAACATATGCAAGGGGCTATTTAATTTTTTAATTAAAGTCCCCTTGACGAAAGCAGAACCTATCAATCTTTTCAAAAATAATTAATTGTAACTGCCACGGTCAAAATCAAAATTCATTATCAGTTAAACGAGTCATTCTATTGGAGGTATTTTATATTTTGTATCTAATTTTGCGCATATACAGAACTGTATATACTTTATTTATTTATTTCACTGGTACATCGACCAGCGAAATTGTCATTTGTCATTTGTAATTTCGGGCCAATTAAGCATAATACGAAGCTAAGGTAGGGAAAGTAATTTTTTCAAATTTAGATGCGAAAAAACGAATCCAATCCGCGTATGTTTTTCCTAATGTTCGCTACGTGATGATCATTTCCGTCTTCCGTCGTCATAACTGCGCCAATTCCAAAACCTTGTAATTCAAAATCATTCATTTGATTTGATAATGAATGAGTGATATTTTATTATGGTAATGAATTTCGGTTCGATTTAAAATTGGAATAAATGAATTGATAATAAAGTAATAGTTTTTGGATGGTTGTGTCACTATATCGTCCGAAGACCGATATCGATTCAATGGTCATTCGATCAAATTATCATATCGCATATTCCTGATAAATATAAATTGAACAATATTGAACTTTTAAACTTTATTAACACAATAATAAATGTATTTAATTGGATTTTATAAAAAAATACCTGCGCCAATTTTAATTCAGCATCATCTATATAAAATGTTAATCTCCTTTCTTTCTTATTTTGCAATTTTTTCCTTCATTAACTTCCTTGATGTTTTTTATCAAACAATTAAATTTAACAGGGTTTTTCCTCTTCATAATTCTTTGTTCTTCGATCTGTAATGTTGCTGGTGACACCGTGGTGGATGGTCCCCCAATAAGCGGGTGGCTTGCTAAAGAAACGGAAATTGATCGTAGTGAAATTCCAAAAAATATATTGGTTGTAAATAGTTTAGAAGGTAAATTTTCATTTTTTTTCTTTCTTAAGAAATTTTTTTTTATTAATTCACTACGTTAAATTGTAGGATATAGTCATATTCGATATACTTTGACGATTGGAAACGTCTTGGCTGATCGTGGCTATAATGTAAGCGAAAAATTAAAGTTAATAAAATATTTTTATCTTAATTAATTGTTCAATCTTTATTTTTTTTTTAAAAAATAAATAAATAAATAAAAAGGTCACTTTTGCTACAACGGGAACATTTCCGCAATCACCACAATATCCAAAAATTCACTTTGTTTCACTCGGAGATTCAAAAGATATAAGATATTCAAAAGATATAGTTTACGGATCTTATGATTTATCGGCAGTTGCCAACTTATTAGAAAGGCAAACTAAAAACTTTAAGGAAACTTTTTTAAATATGAAAAAAATTGCTGAAGAATTAGTTAAACCTGATTTATTCCTTTGTTCTGCAGTATATAATGAAGCATGTTTTGATGTCGCCAAGGCAATGAATAAGCCATCAATTGGAGTGGCGATTGCATTTGTAGGTAATGTGTAAATCGTTTGCATTTCCTTTGTATATATTTATTTATATATATTTAAATAAAAATTGAACAATCATACTTTTAGGAGGAAGACTGCATACTCCTTACAAATCGGAGCCTATGTTTATGGAAGGATGTAAGGTTAACATGGAACATGAATCATTTTGGCAAAGGTTCCGTTGCGAAATGTTTCTACCTTTCAAGTTTATGATGACATTTGGACCCGTTGTTAAAAAATTTGATGAAGTCAGAGTAAGCCTTGGCTTACCAAGTCAACAATCTCCATTAGATTATTGGAAAAATTCTTTGTTCTTGGTTGACAATTTTTTTGGTAATGAGGTACGTAAACGATGATGTAAAGCGAATCATTTGATTTTAACGATCAAGGTTACTTAATATAACTCTCTTATATGATATTATAAGATTGCACTTCCCTTACTTCCAAATTTCCAGGCAAGCCTTTTTACGTTAAAGTTTTAACTTAATATGTTAGTACGTCTCAAAATAATAATGAATTTTTTTTTTTTTTTTTTAGGATATTGGGCCGCTTCTGCCAGATTATTTTCCTCCGTTGACACCGGATCTCGAAAATTTTATTACGGCGCATAAACGTACGATGTTTGTAGCATTAGGAACGCATCTATATCTAACACCCGAAAACAACGCGAAATTATTACAATCCATTGTTGAAACCGTTGAAAACAATATTGTTGATGGAGTTATTTGGTCCCTGGTACAAACGAAAAAGGAAGATTTCCCACCTTCTATCACCTTATCAGATGGTAGAAACATTTCCACCCTGGATGTATTAAATAATAAAAATCCAAACATTCATATTATTCCTTATGCACCTCAATTTGCCATATTAAATCATACAAATGTAAAAGTATTCTTAAGTCACGTAGGAGCTGGAAGTGTATATGAATCATTATATACTGGAACGCCAATACTTGCATTTCCAATTTCTTTGGAACAACCTAGTAATGCCGATAGATTGGTGTTAGCCGGTGTTGCCTTACGATTGAATAAATTTAACTTCAAAGTACATGAAGTTTTAGATTTTGCTGAACGTTTACAAAAAGATGAAAATATACAAATAAACGTGAAAAGGTTTAAAACTTTGGCCATGATTAATAGTAAAAGGAAATATAGAGCTGTTGATTTGATTGAGTTCGTCTTGCAAGCCTCAAAGTGGAGACCAACGGAAGAGTTGGACGATCAATGGTTGTATAAAGAGTGGATTTCTCCAAAAGTCAGAATGGGATTCATTAAAGGAAATTATTTGGATGTTTATGCTGCTGCGATAGGAATTGTAATTGGTGTTTTCGCTGTAATTATTTGGGGCGTTATTAAAATTGGAAAGCTAATGTTTAGAAAATTATTTAAAAGCAGTGAAGATAAAACAAAGAAAGAATGATTTGAAATTAATTTCGGTTTTTTAAATTTTTGATTTAATACAACTGTTTTATTAAGCAAAAATATTTTTTCAGACATTTATTCAAATTTTCATTTTTTTATTCAATATTTTAATTTCATTTCATTTTTTTTTAAAAAAAATAAAATATAAATACGATATTTAAAGTTAAATTCGAAATTTTTACTTTGAACAACATCAATTAACGTAATTTTGATTAATCTCTTTTGGCTTTATGTTTATTCAGGAATAACATGAAAATCAATTTTTTTATATGATGAAATTTTAATTTATTTTGCTGTTATATGTTATAATGATATTGAATATGATTACTCATAAAAAGTTAAATTACAATTGAAATAATTATTACATAAAATGCATACACGATTAATAAACCATATCAAATCCTTCTAAAATTTATTACAATAAATTGTCCATCCTTTGAAAAATGTATTATATATATACATCAACGACCATAATAATTATCATTATTATAATAATTTCGAGGGGGAGTAGGTACCCTTTGATGATAATTAGGAGAAGTTGCTCTGTCATGATTATAATCAAAATGTGGTGGTCGTGGATGAGGTCTAGTTGGGGGAGGTGTGGGTCGATAAATTTGTTGAGGTGGTAGAAAAGGTTGTTGCGGAGGCAAATAATTTTGTTGTGAAGATGCGGGAGGTGGTGGCGTAGTGTTATTATAATACGGTCTAGCGGGAAGGTATTGAGGTCGTGGTGGAACATTTGATGGATAATATTGTTGTTGTTGAATTGTACCAGGAGGGGGGAATAAACCGGTATGAGGTAGAGGAGAAGATGAGGTGTAATAAGCACCAGGCTCATATTTAGGTTGTAATCCTCCGTTTGGCATTTGTTGATTATCATCATCATACGAAGTTGCCGAAATTATCGTTTCACTTCCAGGTGAAGGATGATGAATCATTATTTGTTGGGTTGAAGAATTATTTTCAATCGTGTTTTCATTTTCTGATGAATTCTTTTTCTTTCTTCGAGACCTTTTTGATCTCTTTGTGTACCAATACCAGAATAATAATCCACCGAGTAAGATTAATGATATGCTTACCAATACCCCTATTATAATATGCTTTGCCGTAGATGCAGATGACTTATCTATTGGTGGTCCAAATGATATTCCAAAATCTCGACAAGTTTTTTGATAATGTGTGAACTTTGTCGCTTTAATGTTTTTGTTTCCAAAACATAATAAACATGTTGATAGTGTATTATATGCATCTTCATTACACATGCAGATTGCCAAGCGCTCTTCTAATTTTTTTTTTAAAAAATAAAAAAAAAATTTAATAATCTATAAAAAAAAAAAAAAATTTTTTCAAAAAAAAAAACCCCCCCCCCCAAAAAAGTCTTACCGGCCACATTATATTCAAAAGGAGCTTGACTTTGTATGTTGTCAGTAGGAGGAGGACCAAATGTTCCACCACAAGGTAATAAAATTTCATTCAATTTGACGCAAGCCTCATTATTATTAATTGAACAAGTTTGATCTTGTGCATGAACAACATTTCGTAAACTACCTACTAGTAGTATTATTAAACATGGTATAATGAATTTCACCATATCTCGCTTTTTTTTTATATTTAAAGTCGTCTTTTTTTTTTTATAAATAATACTAAAGATAATAATAATGATAATAACTACTTTTCCGTTTCGTGTCGTTTTTCGTTCGTTTTACTTCATTTTGTTTTTTTTTTAAAAAAAAAAGTGAAATATTTATTAGCTAGAGACTCATGCGTTTTTTTTTTATAAATATATAAATATAAATATTTGAGATTTTTTTTTTTTTTTCCTATAAAAAAAAACTTACGTTTATGAATTATTTTATTTAAAAAGGAAAAGAAAATAAAATCATTACTGATAATTTCGTTCAACAAAAAAAAAAAAAAATAAATAAAGGGATTGTTAATAAAATTTACAACGAAAAATGCCAGTCCCTTCGAGTAAAAGTTTTATTACCAAATAAGAAAAAAAAGGGTCTTTTATTTGAATTGCGCTAAATATACCAAAAAAAAAAAATAAAAAAAAAATAAAAACTTTATGTCACTCATGTTATATATTGCTTTACCATTTTCATTCGATGACATAAGGCTAGACCAAATACATTTTAATTATAAATTTGTTTGTTTATCAGTTGAATGACAAAATCTATTTTCAGAAATATCTCATCAAACCCGGTCCAACGGAATGTTTCTTTGGATGAAATCCTCCTTTTTTTTTATAAATATATTAATTGATTGTAGAATGGATGATAAAAAAATAAAAAAAAAGATTTCTAAAAAAAAAATCATTCATTTTTTTCCCTTTAATTAACACGGAGACACCATAGTTTTACAAACCTACGGTATCACCGTTGTACGCATAAGATAAAAACTCTTTCCATTTTAACAAGTGAGTGATTCTAGATTTCTTTTTTCTCTTACATGATATAACTTGCTGAGCGCAAATGAAAAAAAATTCTCTTGGTTGTGTATTTGAGAGTGGTGATAATCGAATTTTCTCATTCATTCTTTTATTTTAAATAACAATACTGCAATACTTTATACGAAAGCAAAATACAAATTCATTATGTTTGAAATCTGCATACACGTACATGCTTCAGTGAAACATTTATTTATTTTAAACTGCGCCAAATAATTTATATAAAATCAAAGAATTTGTCGTTAGAAATCAATAATATCAATGATTTAAACTTAAAAAATACGCTCCAAGCGAATGTCAAAAAAAAAAATCGCTTTTCCAAGGGATTATAATTGCGGGCGCGACATTAACCATGTTTACGATACGATCATCTCTTTTTGATTGGGATTTTCAAATGAAAAAAAATTTTTTTTTTTATGCGTTTATTTTTTTAAAAAAATCAATGATTATCGACCTGCAGACAAGTTCGAGTTCTTTTGAAACGGCTGGCGTTGGACTGTTTCGGGCCCTGCTTGTAATCATCAGAGATGTTCAAGCTTTCTATATTAGGAAATTGCAATAAAAAACCTAATTCGAAAAAAAAAAGATCGAAAGTTTTTTTTTTAAAAAAAAACCTCGTTTTGTCGTTTCGCCGGTCATGTGATGAAAATTTATTTTGACAATTGTCTTTATAATCAATTTATTCTAATAAAGGAATAAAGTAATTAAACGAGAACAATTAAACTTGTCCCAAAAGGATAGATCTTGCATAATCTAAAAAAACGGGTATTCCCAATAAATCAAGAAATTAAATTATATTTTTAAATTTGGGGTATTTATACAAATATATATTCTAATAATAAAAATTCCATTAAAGACTTTTATTAAAAAGGAAAAAAAAAAAAAACTTTTTTTTTAAACAATCAAATAAAATAATTATAATAACAACAACCGAATTCCACTACCGCTCTATTGGATAAACGGTGGAAATTAAATTTCCATAAAAGGAAAGGCAATTTCGTGTCGTGCAGTCATAAGTTTCTCGTTGATTTTAAGTATATTGGAGGTAATTAAAGTGACATGCCTTTACAGGTCGGTAGAAATTGTCTTATTCTAAAACAATTAAAGTTTTTTAAAAAAATCTTCCTTTGATAAATGATCACTAAGCATTTGTCTTTTGTTATCAGTAATTAAATGCCATTCAGCGATCAATTTGACATTCTTTCATTTAACCCTGATTGCCTGATTGGTGCCATAAATATATAGATGATTTTTGTTGTACCACGCATACCTTGCCAAAATCAATAAAATAATAAATCAAAAAATAAACATTATCAAAATTCCTGTTTTTTAAATCGTCTCCGTCACTTTTTTTCTTCTCTCTATGTTCTGATAGAGCCTTTCCTTCTGCCTTGAACGCAAAGGAACCAAAAAAAAAAAAAAATTCAACAAGACGTTGTCACCCGTCTTTCACTCATTTGCATACATTTTTTTCCATTTTTCCCTTTTACCACTAACCTTCCACCCACCTCCAACCACATCACCTCTCTCTATATTTTCCTAGTTTGAAGCTTTTAAATGCTGTGCATTTTTTAGTTTATTCAAGAAAAAATATAAAAGTAAATATTTAATTATAATTTATTACTAGAAACTCACTTACATTTTCTGTGGATTTTGAAATGGCTTTTGTTAATGCTATAACATATGAGAATGGGTTACAGAAGCGTCAGAAAGGTAAACAAGAAACTTTCTTTATAATCCTTTTTTAGCAAGTTAATGAGCTTGTGTAATGTCAATGATATAGAAGATTTCATCGTTTAATGATGAAAGTGGAAGTGGTGATGTTTAATAAAACTTACCTCGTTTCTAATTGTAATTAATAGCGGTCAAAGAAAATAATGACACGAAAGCTGAATCGGATAGAAAGATTGTGCAAAAACCTAAAGGTACACCTATTTTAAGAACATTTACATAATTTGAAAGAATGATACTAAGCAAAAACGCAACTTTCTTTCCGTTAAACAAAAAAACAGGGAAAAAAATATTTCCTAAAGCCGTAGGCGAAGATAATAATAGTGGTAAAAATAACAATGATAAAGAAAATACAAAAGGAACTCAGAAAGAGAACACAAAGGCCAATCCAAAAGATAATCCAAAGGATACCCCAAAAGAAAATCAAAAGGACAATCAAAAGGACAATCAAAAGAATAACCCAAAGGAAAACCCAAAGCAAGGTAATAAAGATGACAATCAAAAAACCCAAAATGAGAATACCGGTAATAAGGATCCTAATCAGGCAAAAAAGCCAAATGGAACCCCTTTGCCGCTCTTTCCTGATGGATCACCTAATTCAAATGTGCCAGCAAATAATAACACAGCTTTACCAAGTTCTAACTCAGGTAGCAATAATACTAGTGCTGGTGGAGGTGAGATTTTCGGATTTGTTGTGGGAGCTTTGATTGCCGTAGGTCTGATTGGAATGTTTGTTAGGAAGAAAGTGGTTGGAGGTCGTACAAAGTCAAGGGAAATCGACGATACCGAACGGAAGGGTAGTGAAGGTGCTGATGGGTCATATGTGCAAAAGCCACATCATACTCCTTCTGATAATTTTGATGACCAAGAAAAACAGCGTTTCGACACTTTAAAATTAATGATAGATCAGAATCCACCCCTTTCACCTCAACTTTCTAAACTGCCTCATGTTGATAGTAATTTAAATTCACGTCGCCCGTATGATTCATCAACTCCACCCGTGACGCCGAATTCATACGATTCACAGTTGGGACCACCTTCGGTTAATAATTCCTCTTACCCTTTACAAAAGAAAAATTCTATGGAATCATTACGACCTTTGATCAATTCCCCAATACCATCATCTCCTCGAAATCCGCAAGCAAATTCTCCGAACTCGCAAAGTTTCCCTTTCAACTCTCAACAAAATGAACCACCATACCCACAAATTACATACCAAGGGCCATTGCAGGGTAATCAGTACTATGGAGGCCCACCTCCGCTTCAGCAGCTATATCCCATAGAACCAACCCACGTTCAAGGAGTTCTGTCGCAATCTTCAAATAGTCCCCGTCCTCTTGAAGATCCGCCACATTCGTCATCATCCTCTAAAGGCGAGCCTGTTCCAACCGATAATCAAGATCTTTCATACTCAATGCCTTCATCGCAACAGGATCAATCAAATACTCAGCAAGAACCTTCTTTTATGTTAACTAATCAATCAGATAATACAAGTGATTCTCAAAATTTGGACATTAATAAAGAAAAGGATAATGATGATAATATCAATCATGAAGTTACAGATGATAATGAAAGTGACAATCTATCAACAAATTCAAATATTGATGAAAACGATGCATTACAATTACTGGACTTGCAACCATTTATAAGTTTGGAAGATGTGATGTCAAAGTTCACAAATGTTGAAGATAATCGGTTGAGCAATGTTGACCCCGATGAAAAACGTACGAATGACCTAACACCAAAATTGCATGAAAATACAGTTGTGCCGGGGTTATTGTCAACGCCTGTTAGTGATAACTCATTGACAAGTGAATCGCGTGATATTCAACCTAATGTCACACCTGTATCTTTTCCAACATCTAATCGACCGGATAGTCAAACAAGTAGCATTGAGAGTAATGAAAATAAGTCTAACATTAATCAGAATGTGCAAATCGAAAGTGTTCAGCCTATTCAAAGAATGATTCAAATCGAAAATTTGGATGAACATGAAATTACCAAGAATAACACGCCTTTGACAAATAATGAATTGGAAAATAAACAAAAAGTTCCCGAAATATCTGTTCAAGAAACGCGACAGATTGAACCTAAACAAGGCTTTCCTATGGAATCTGATAATTCTGAAAATCAAGTTGTAAAAACTCCCATTCATTCCTCACCGCAATTAAAGCAACCAGCCGTTACTGGATTCATCAAGTCTGTAAAAGCAAACATGGTTATTGGACGGGTAAGTAACGAGTCACGACCTATAATGAAAGCTTCACCAGTGATAACTTCGTTACAAGCACAACCAAGGATGCAGCCAGAAACGATTGAAACTGTTTCCTCCTATCCCGAAATAAGTGCTCCTATCATAACTGAAACATTTAAACCAGAGATGATTATACCGAAACCGGTCGTAGCCCCAGTGAGTCATAATCAAAGATCAGTCCCGCCAAGGTTTGACATTGACGCAATTAAGCGACACGTGGAAAAGGTCAAGCATATGAAGGCAGCCATTGCAGATAAGAACTCTGTCATTAACGAAAGTCATAATGCTGTGAACAATGAAAGGGTATTAGATAAAAATCAAAATCAAAATATTGAGAACACAACTGTAGATTCACCATCACAACAAATTAATAACGATAAACCAAAGAGTGAAATAACATCTAATAATGAGAATCAAGGAAAGCCGCTTGTACGTAAGAAATCGGTACGTTTCCAAGCCGATCTTACTAATCAAGAAGAAGTGCACAAAGCTCCAAATAAAGTTGAGAGAAAATCGATTCTCATCAATAAAGACGATGTTATAAATATACAAGTAAGTAATTAATCTTTGAATTCGAATTAAAGAATGGCTATGATTAACCTGAAATTTTAATTTAAAGGATTCCATAAAACAAGATGACAATGATAAATCACTGTCATCTGAAGATGAAGATTATGAGGAAGATGACGAGGAATCAGGTGCAACTTTCAGTGTTTATCAAATGTATGATTACCAGGACAGTTCGGCTCCAGAACTCCCCACCAACATTGAATCAGATGATGATGATGAATTTTCCATGAGATGAAAGCACAAATTCCATTAACGCGAATTAATTGAGATTTCAATATCAATAAAAGGTTCCTTTCGAGAAAGTAAATGGCTCAGACATTTTGAATTTACCAAATCTTCTCATTTTATTTATTTATTGGATTACTATTTATATTATTTTATTATTTAATTCTCATTTTTTATTTTTATAATCAACTTAATGTGTATTTTAGTTTTTTTTTTTTATTTACATTTTCATTTCTTGTTTTAAATTTTTTTTTATCAATCCACAATTCAACCCTTATTCATTGCAAAAGTATGAATCAAAGAGAAAATGTATTTGTTTCACGATAATGTAATTTTTCCTTGTCGATAATCGGGTAATTTAAAGGTTTTTACAATTGCATTTGGGAATACAATAACAACCATATAATAAACTTGTACAATACATATAGATGTTTTTAGAAATAATTTATTTATTTATTTATTGTAGTAAATAAATATTTGATTGTAAGGATCCCAGTTAATACTAAAAAAAATGTTTTCTCCTAATATTTTTTTGAGATAACCATCCCTTAAATTTTGAGAGAACAAAAAAGCATCAGTAATGTCGTCATTACAATTGTTACTAATTTAGCAAATCGACGACGCTAGCATGAAATTGGAAATTTCATTTGAATAAATAACAAGTTTTATTTCGCCAAGATTTGCATGATTTTTGCTGTAAAGAGAAAACAAAAAAAAGACCAAATATGTATACGTGAATAACATTTATATGGAGGGACTGAAAAAAAGATATCTATATTTAGACTTTGATTTATCGTTGAATAATTTTTAAAAAAATTCATTAATGATAAAGAGGAACTTTCAACATGTGTTTGCCAAGCATTCATCTTTCAAAATGAGCGACTTGGGCTAAAAGTTATTCGAGAAACTTGATCTTGAATAAAAAATGTTTTCCCACGATCCTGCGGATGATTCTCGTTTATATAAAGTTGGATGCTTTTCTCAAGTCAAAAAAAAAAAAAAAAAAAAATTTCGAAATAACAATAAAAAACATTCAAAAATTCCGCACATCTTTACATTATGGCAGTCGCACAAGATCACTGGGTATACCATTTCACAAATCGATTTCTTACATCCAAATACATTTCAATTATGATTTAAAAATTCTTTTTTTACCTAGGCAGCAAAATGGATTGCAGATTCCGACGGAAAATTTCCAGCAAATTCATTCTGGGAAGGAGACCATGCAATTGGTAGAGCATACTTCAAGGAAGGATTACATGTAGGATACGTGGTGCAAGGTAAAGGGCTCGTCATTGGATGGGGTGGAAAAGAACATATTATTTCTCATTATGAAGTTCTCACCGGAGATAAATCTCACTTTCATTGGGTTTTATGGTAAATTTATTTGTTTATTATGCTTGAAGTGAGATAAAATTCATGTTATTTATTCTTGCAATTTTCCTGGTTTTATTAGTCACGGAGCTTGTCGGCCGCAAAACTTTATTCCTCTGAAAGGAGGATTTGAATCTGTAAGTCCTTTAACTTCATTTAATTTCGCAATCGTCAAAAAGAACTTCACCCTTACCGGATTTTATTATAGGATGGTAAGGAATTATATATCGGTAGAGTCTCTTACAACGGAAAAGATAGAATTGGGAAAGCTGGTCAAGTAAGTCTTGCTTTCTTTTTTTTATTATAAAATAAATAATAAAATTTTCTAATATACTGTATATACAAATTTTATATTTTAAAAGCATTTGATCGATGGGATGAACTTTGCTGTTGATGGTCGTGAAACGTCTTATCCAGATTACTATGTTTTTGCATTTAGAACTTAAATTTATGAATTTGTGATAAATGCTCGTTTAAAGAAAAGTAATTCTTTTTTTATTTTGAGTTGATTCTTTAATAAAGGTGTACAGATTAAATTGTAAAAATCAATAAAAATCTCGCAGTAATCTTTCAAATCTTAAAAAAAAAGAATTCAATGTAAGAACCCTCTGAACAGATCCTAACCACTTGACATAAATTAACATCCTCTAAAAAGTTCTCGAATCTTTTATTCTTTTGCACGGGAATGCTCATAAATACACAAAAGAAATGAGAAATATTTATGAACTGTATGTGCAATTCGGCAAAAGAGAATATCATAATGCCCGATTGAGATTATATGTGGTTTAGCATGATTGTGGGATTAAATAAATATTACGTTTTAGTGTGATGTGAATGACTGCGGAGGCGCCAAGTATCCGGGTTCAGAGTAACTTGGCTGATTAAATAAATAGTTTTATCCATATTTGGTTAAACAAGCATTTGAAAATGGATAGAGTTTTGAGATCGTTTGATCGTATAAAACCATCATTATTTTATCATTCTAAAAGTGGAAAGGAAAAAAAAAGAAAAATTCAATCACTAGTTGCTCATTTCGGGGTTGTCCATTTTCGGATTTGGTCTTATTGTTGTCCTGCCAATCAAACTTCAAACCCTTTTTTACATTATCTCGAACATCGAACTCAAACATAACATGTGAATGAGTTGAATGATGTTTTGTGATCGACATGGTTGGCTAGTAAAAATAGATCCTGGGCGCTCTAAAAATACTTCCGGCGTTTCCTGATATAGCATTCATTATGTTATTGCTTTGTTCAAATAAATAGTTAGTTATTTTTCCTCCTCTTTTTTTTTTTTTTTTAATAAACTTATTAAAACCTGAAAAAAAAAAGGACAGGCTGAAATTAGAAATTACATATATGATAGGATTTATATTTATAAGTAAGCTTTTTTTCATAAATTTGAAGTTATCAGGGAAATAATAAATTAATGATGAAAATCTCATTATAAAATCCCCATTTTTTGTATTTTTTTTTTTTAGTTTAAAAAAATAAAAAAAATGGCAGGAAAGCTTCCGACGGAATGCCTTATCAAGATTTTTAAGATGTTCATAGTTACTTATAATCACGATTATGTTACATTACGCTCATGTGCATTGGTGAATCGAAAATGGTGTTCCATGGCGATTCCCATGCTTTGGAGAGAGCCTCTGGCGAACCTCCAATTTCGTAAATCAACGCGTAATAGGATTCATCTACCCATCGGTACTTACATCATGTGTTTGAGCGATGAAGCAAAGGACATCCTTTCCAAATGCGGGATATCGTCGACGCTAAAAAGAGAAGCGATGTTCGATTATGCATCATTCTTACAAAGTTTGGATAGTGTAATGTTGTCCAACGCAACGGAAAGGTGGTTAGAGTTATGTAATACAATACCAAAGGATGGACAAAATTTCATTCCGGTATTTAAAAATTATCAATTAATCGATCAATTACTCAGAATGTTTATGAAGAGGTGCAAGAATCTTAAAGAAATCCAATTAAAAAAATCGAATCAATTGCGTTGTCCTGCGGATGCGCTTTTGCAACTTCATTTATTACCTGGGGCGGAAATTTCATTGTCGAACCTTAAGAAATTTTCATTTGACGGGTGCATGGAACCGGAAATCTTGTCCAAAGCATCGGAAATTAGCAAGAATATTCAACATTTACAAATTGATTGCATTTGTAATGACAATGAAGGGTTAGCAAAATTAATTCGAGCTCAACAGAAGGCTTTACTCAGTTTATCGATAGAATCCATGAACCTCAATATTCCAAATATTAAAAATGCTTTAAAGAATAAAGTCGATTCGCTTACTTCATTATCTATCAATCGGATCTTTTCATTAGACATTTTCTCCAATTGTAGTAATTTGGAAACTTTATTAATCTTGCATAGAGAACGTTTTGTTGACAACCTTATGGAAAGATTTGTGAATTCCAAATTCCCAAAGTTGCTCGAACTTCAACTTCAAATCGATCATCCCTACCTTTATCAGATTTCAACATTTATTAAGAATACGAATGAAAATTTAACGAGCATTTATTTAAATTGGGTCGTTCCAGAGGATACAGAGAATGCTTTATTATTGTTTTCTACGATATCCACGCATTGTCCTAACCTAACCGAATATATTGGAGCTTTTGCGAATGATGTTATACCATACTTACCTTTATTCTTCGAAAAGTGTTCCAAATTGGAGTTTTTTTGCATTTATGATGATTATTTGACATTTTATGATTTAAGTAATGTGATGAAGTTAATTGGAAATGTAATACCGAAAAGATTGAAAATGATGTGGTTATCCGAAAGTTGGATGTGTAATGTTGAAGCTTTGAATGAGTTCCTAGAAGGTTGTGAGAGAAGATTATGTGAACCCTTGTTATTTTTTATGTGCAACAGAACCAATCAACATGATGAACTTATAAGAAGATATGTTATGAAAAATGTATTAACAGCAAAGAGTTCTTATAAATTAAATGTTTAAGATTAATCGTTTAAAATTTAAAATAAAAATGATCGAAAGTATGTTTAATATAGAAAATACGGACATTTATTCAAACTTATAAAATTTTTAAAATAAAATTATAGATTATTTAGAGATTTGTATTGATATCAATATCAAATTCAATAAATTTTTTTTATAATAACCTAAAGATAAGTATCTATGATAGATTTTAAATATAAATATATATGATATAAAGATACTTAACCTTTTCATATTTTTTTAATTCAAACTTTAATTTATAATTAACTGATTGATCAATAAATAATTTTTTAAATAGTATGATTTTCTAAATGCTATTTTTCTATATTATTTTTAATTTGAAAATTTCTAAATAATATTATTATAAATTCCAATTTCTCAAATTCAAATAAAATCAATATTCTAATTATTAATGTTCTAAATAACTTTTTGATTAGTATTTTAAATTTTTTAATAATTGACCTGATTTTTTATTTTAATATTTTAAATAAGATTATTTTAAATTATTATAAATAAAAACATTTTTATATATAAAAACAAAAAAATTTATATTAAGATATAAGATATTCAATAATAAAAAAAATAATTATAATAGATAAATTAAAAAAATATTAGAACCTAATATTATCATCATATATGTATAATTTATATTAGATTGTAATTAGTGTTGCTTTTTGAAATTAAAATTCTATAGTTTAGATTTATTAAAATGAGTTTAGTTAAGTGTTAAAACTAGTTTAATTAATAACTAAACTACCAAAACTATTTTATTTAACTAAAACTAATTTTTAGTAGTTTAGGATAGTGTTACAGTCTTTTTAAGATTGTTTATTTATTTTAAATAAACAGATATTATAGATGGTAACCAAAAGATTAATTTTAAGTTGAAGTTAGATAAAGTATATATATTGATTATTTATTTGATATAGAATAACAAATGAGTATTGTCTCATATCGCTACTTTATACTATGCAAATATTTTTAATAAATAAAACTAAACTATTTAATAAGTATTCTTAACTCTGACTAATATTGACTAAAAATTCCAACTATATTTATATAAAATATTATATATATATATATATTAATGAGGTTAAATAATAAAACAAAGAAACAACGTAAATAAAGTAACTAACTAAACATGTAAATAATGTTGACTTTGTTTAATCATGTAGATTATCTAAATAATTTTATGTAATAATAGCAACCTTAATTATGACTATAATTTTATAAATTTATTATAAAAAAATATTATCATTTTTAATTCTTTTAATATTACATTCTTAATCTAATCAAAATATAAGAAGCTTGCTAAGAAAATAAGTCCTGAGAATTTTAATAAAATTTAATTTTTATTGCATTTAGTTTTTGATGATATTATTTAACAAATCTCCTATATATAAATTTTATATATAGGTGGTATGTTATTAAAATTGAGATACGAAACATAGTAAATAATATAATCTGTATCTCAATTTTAATAGCACACTACCCATATAATAAATAAATATTTTTTTAATTTAAAATATTATAATTAATAATAATATAAGTATACAGTCATACCTCTCTATAGCGAATTTTTATATAACGAATTTTTTGGACAACTATATTAAATTTACTCTCGTTATAACGAACTAGCCAATCAAATTCTTTAAAAAATTCACTATAGCTCTATAGCGAAGTTGAAGTTCAGGACATAAAATTCGTTATATCAAGGGTTGACTGTATATAATATTATATTATATAATAAACAAGTTAAGAATCTTTTTTAAAAAAAAATTTTTTTAACTTTATTATAAACTTAACTTAATATTACTTTAAACTTAATAAATTATATAATGATTTTAACTAACAAAAATGGTTATTAATAAAAATGATTGATAAGTTTAAAATTAGAATATTATAATATTTAGAATTAAAAAGATAAGGTAATACTAATTTAATTTCTGTATTATGTTTCTTCTCTTTCTTCTCCTTCTGATTTTTCAAAATTTTATAAAAAAAAATCTATTAATAAAATTGTGAATTTCAGATCATATAACTGATCAATTCTAATCAACATATGATATATACACTTCTTACCAAAAAGTTTAAGACAAGTTAATAATTTTTAAAAAATTCAAACTTTTTTTCATCATTAATTGTTATTAAACTCTAATAAATATATATAATTACTTCGGTCTTTTATAAGTATTTTCCAATAGTTTATATGTAAATTTTAACCAAAAATAATTTGGTTTAATATATTATATTTTATATGTATTATTTTAACCAAATTTAGTAATTATTTAAAAATCAATTTTTAAAAAATTTGTATAGACGATAAAAATTAAAATAATATTTTATTTAAAATTTGATATTATATATTATAATTTCGAAAAAAAAATATAAAGCATAATTATATTCATAACTATCATAAAAATAAAAATTTTCATTAAAAAAATAAAAAAATTTTAAAAAAATTTAATTATTTAATTAAATTTTTATAATTACCAATATAAAATCTTAATTAAAATTCTTGTTAATATCTATTTAGAAGACCTTGTACCTTCAAAATAGCTTTTATTCTATTTTCCATACTGTTTACCAGTTTTTGATAAACTTTATTAGAAATTTATGATTATGATTTTTGTAAAAACATCACTAATTCAATTAAATTTTTGGGGTTTCCTTTCTAGATCAGATGCTATATTCAAATTCATTTCATAAGTGTTCAATAGGGTTCAAATCAGGATTTTGTCCTGATCATGGTAAAAGAATTATTTCATTTTCTTCAATAAAAAGCTGTGTTTGTTTACTAGTGTAGATAGTGTAGATCAATGTATTATCTTGCTAAAAAAAATACTCTCCATTTTCTTCTTCAAATTCTTCCAAAAATGGAATTAAATGATACCTAAGAATTTCATTTATATATCTTTTACTATTAACTCAACCATTAATTCTTACTAAAGAATCTAATCCATATCACTAAAAATATCTCTATATCATAATTTTGCTTTCACTATGCTTTAATATTAGTGCAAGACAATAGATATCATATTTTTCCTTTGAAAGATGTCAAACATGAATCTTTCTATTATTCTGAAATAAGATAAACCTTGATTCATCACTCCATGATTTTTTTCCAATTATTTATTGTTTATAAATGCCTTTTTGAGACTATTTTAATCGAAAATATCTATTTTTTTTACTTATGTAAGACTTTTAAAGAACAGGGCAATTTGACTATGATATCCCATACTATAAAATTTATTTCATATAGTATTAATATATACTTTCTTTTCAGTTGAATTTACAAAAATTTCTTTTATTATTTGTGCTGGTTTACACTTTTTTTACTAATAATAAGCTTAAATGCCATTTATCACGTTTATCTAATTTTTTAAGTCGTCTACTTTGAGAAGCAATAGTAAGAATACCTGTTTTATAATATTTTGATATTGTATTATGAATAGCTGTTTTTGAGTTACATATCATTTTAGATATAATTTTTTTAGAGTATCCTACTTGGTAAAAACCAATAATTTCTCTGTATTCAAATTCTATAAGCTGTTTATTTTTACCTATTGTTATTAAAGAAAGTATAAAAAATAAAGCAAACAAATGTGAAAAATGAAAGAACTAATATATATGATGATCATTTATTTATTGTATCATAATAAATATCATATAATTCTCACATGATTATAAAAGATCTGCAAATTTAGGTGTGGTCCTAAACTTTTTGGTAGGGAGTGTATTTACATTTTTTTTAACAAATTTTTTATATTTAATCATTTCTAATGATTTTTTTTTGTTAATAATATATCATTTTTTCTTATTCTTTTTAAATTTTTAGTATTTTGATTAGTGATATTAATGGTTATAATTATAATCGATCATAACTGATTATAACTATAACTAATATCAGTTGATCAAAAGTTTCTGACTGACTAGTTGACTGACTAATTTGACTAATTTGACTAACCAGTTAACCAAACATTTTTTAAATAATAAGAATTCTTTGCATTTAATTAATAATCATTTTAATTATGTAATTTTTTATAAATAAAAATTTTTAATTTATTTTTTAAAATAGTTTGTGATAATATCATAAATATGAAAGTAAACTTAATATACATATCTAATTAGTCTAAAAGAAATAAGTAAAATATATAAATATTCAAAGTTTTAGTAAATATCATGTTAGTATTATTTCAAGCTTAAATTAAAATTAACGATCAAGAACTTTTTTTTTGATACTTTTATTAGGCACGCACTAGTGGTAATTTATTTGGATGCATACCTTTCAACAGAATGATACGTCTTATAACACGTCAAGTTCACTATAAACCCCCTTTGCTATATTTCAAACCAGTTTGAGTTGGTGTTAAACTTAGGTGAATGAGTGTCAATATCTGAGTAGACTGCCAAACCAATTAACCTACAGGGTAGAGAGATATGGTACCTGACTATCATTCACATTCATCACAACTACTGGAAAGAGGGTCAAGAACAACTAAGATGATAGCCTACACTATAGTTGCCTCGCCATACGTCAAAATCACCCCAAGAATTGAACTCAGGCCTCCAAACTCTAGTTGTGATACAGACATCACGATAATTGAAGACAGTGCAATATCAACTACTTATAACCCACAACTTTTGTTCAATCCAAGTTATATAGTGTCTACCATTGACCTACCCTCACGGATACCCTTTGCAGATAATGTGGTACTTATCCATTACAGACCATAGGTTCTAAACTCAATTGGTTCACTATGCATTAAGTTACTTACCACCATTACCTGTTATCAGGATGGTGTATAGACGAAGTGACCTTACACAGCTTATGCTATGGAAGCTACCATACTTCATGTAAATAACTATCAATTGGTCACCATATTCTACAAATTTGTGATCTTCAACGTATAAGATTTGTACGTATCTTATGAAATTCATTCCCGGAATCAAACTGGTAATTCCCATAAATTAAATTATTATGATCTGCTTTAGCTAGGGGCTGAACTAAGGTCTATTGCAGTGTAACCTACAATAGGTCTCAGTTGTTATCAACTGAGATAGAGCGGTGAGATCTCATCAAGAACTTTAAATTATATTATTATTATATGAGTGGGTAAACTGATTAATATAATCAGTCGATCGATCAAGAGTTTCTAACTGATTGTTAACTGATCATTAACTGAATTAACTGAATATAACTAACTATTACCATCTCTAATTTTGATAGTTTTCAATATATCTTAAGTATATAAAAGTCTTAATAATTTAATTGAATTAAGAATTAAAAAGTAAATAAAGAAAGATTTTTTTGAATCATTTGATTCAATTATTTTAGATAAAAAAAAAAGGTTTTAGTATCAATTTATATTAATAATATATGTTTATAAAAGCTTGTAAAAGAAGAATTAGATACTTAGATAATGCTTATAAAATTATTAAAATTTCTCAAATGAAATTTACAATTATGTTTAAAGAAATAACTAATTTATAAATATCATCTTTACTAAAATTGCCAAATAATTTTAAAAAGTTTATGACTATTGAAATCAAATTTTTTATTTAAAAAAAAAGAATACATTTGAATTTACTTTATAATAAAGTAATTTTACATTTAAAGTGTAAAAAATAGGATGGGTTTGTAGTTCTCATCAAACTAATAGGTAAAATTTTATTATGTTTTTAACCAAAATAATTTGGTATATTAATTTATATTTAAACAAATTATATCTATAATGATGCCATTTACTTAAGATTTTTTATGATTACTAACTTACTAAAAATAATGATATTTTTAATAAATTTTACAATATGACTCATTATAAATCTTTTTTTACTTAGGATAAACTTTTATATTTTGCTTATTTAATTGAACTTTTATTCAAAGAATCTTAAATCATTAATGATATATGAAAAAATATAACATCAGAAATTTTCAAGTATTTTATATAATATGCAAGTATTATAATCATTATAAAAAAACAAATAATAATATAATATTATTATATCAAAGTAATATATAAGTAAGAAGAACACTTTCTAAAATTATATTATATTTATTATTACTTCTTTTGTCTTGCAAAGAACTTAACAAAATATGTGAATCCTTATATTAAAATATTTCTTAATTCACTTTCATATAAATATATCAATCTTAATTTATTTGCTTCATAAAACTTATAAAAGAAATTTAAATATATAAAGGACTTATGACTTTCTTTATATATTGAATTATATAGGTATGAATCAGATTAAAAATATTAGATACAATTGATTATTATTTTAAAAAATATATACAGTGCATACAATCTAATTCTAACCACTAAATTTTAACAAAATTCAAATTACTACTCCTCACTCAAAAAAAATGATAAACATAAAATATAATTGTAGAATGATAGAGCAGCTCAAGCTTAACAAAACTATGATTTTAGATTTTCTATAAAATGATTTTAACAGAGCAGTAGCAATTCAAAGTTGAGATAATTTACTAATAAATCAGATATTTTAGCTGTCCTAAATATAATACACGTGATCAATATGCCTATCGTTAATTGGCTAATTTGTGCTCGAATATTAAGTTAGATTATATTAATCACATTATAGTATAATTAAATTGAATAAAATAATATTGTCTCAATTCTGTCCATTCTGTCTTTATAAACAATTTTTTTTTACTTTTTGAATTTAAAATATAAGCCTTTAATATTTAAACAATGCATTTCTCTTCTTTATTTATTCAAAAAAAGTAAAATAGATATTCAAACAAGAAAAGTATTCTAATTTTCAAGCAGTTTATTCTAATTGCTATTGTTGCATTCACATTATTTACAATCACTAATCTTTCTTCTTTTCTTTTGTTCATATCTAGTGTGAGTAAATATGCATTAAATGAAACTTTTATTTTAAGTATTAACTGATTGTAAAACTGAATTAGGAAACCAGCAAATTTTACTGTCTAACCTATCAAGCCTTTTCAGTATACATTTATATAACGAAATACTTTTCTTATATATTAATAAATAGTTATAAGTAAAATAAAAGCAAGTGCCAATGGAACAGTTCTTTGTAATTCTGTCTATGAGTAATTATAATGTAATTGGCTAAATTTTTTGGCTGTATCCCAAAAGTTCTCAATGTAATTGAGCTCATAATGAAACTTAGGATAGAATATAATTTGATGTCTAACTGCAATAATGACCTTTATTAGTCAATCTTTTTGTGCTAAAAAGTTTGGTCGTTGACTCATTACTTCTTGTGCTTCTTCCAATTTTAACCCTTTATTTGGCTATAATCCTCTTTCTATCAAAACTTGCTTTAATCCTTTTGGCTGTCTATGCAATTCAGTAATATGATAATCTAGTAGAAAGACTATGTTCTATCGAACCCTTTTACTAAAATTAGTGTTGCGCATTTTTTACTGCTTTTTACTAGGGCTGAGATTTATATGCTTGGCAATAAGCATGTCTAGAGAAAAAGCAGTGTAATTTGATGCATTGTCAAATGCAAATAAAGCTTAGCATCCTAGAAAGTATGCTTCAAATATAGGAATAGCATGCTCAACTACTTGATTTACCAAGTCATCAGTTTTTTACCATTCATCGTTATTTTTGTCTGAATGCATAATTATACAAGCTTCTTTAGGAAAGTCATCTGATATTTGCATTTTGTCAGGAAGTGTAAGACAGCCACAAACATTGGTCAAAAAATCACTAATAAAAATTAAGCGACTGTTACCTTTTTTCATAAGAGTTATTCACCATAGAGAATCTAAAGACTTCAACTTTCATCATAAGCTGAAAAAATATACTTGTCGTATGTGACAAGGATAAGTTTTATATATTATTATCTGGCCAGGTTATTTTTTCTAAATTGTCTTCTGAAAAAATAGGCATTCTATGCTCAAAGTTATTTATCTATTCTAAAAATATTTTCTTATAGACTACCACATCTTTTCTCTAATATCCATCTATTAGGATTCCTTAAAATCAAATCAAATCAAATATTGAAGCAATTTGAATTTGATTTGATTTTTTTGAATCAAATCAAATCAAATCAAATATTTGATCGAATCAAATCAAATCAAATTCAAATTTGATCGAATTAAATCAAATCAAATCAAATATAAAAATTTTTTTAATTATTATAATGATATATTAAAATAAAGTTATTCCAAAGTTTTAATTAAAAAAATCATTAGTAATTGTACTAAAAAATTTCAAAGATAGCTTTTACAAAGTAAGTTTAGTAACAGATGCATTTTTATTAAGAAAAACATAGTAAAAAATGCCTTCACAGCTTCGGAAATACCTTTTTTACTAAGTAAAATATAGTAGAAAATGCCTTCACAGCTTTGAAATGCTTTTTTTACTAAGTAAAACATAGTAAAAAACGCCTCTGTAGCTTTGAAAATGCTTTTTTTTACTAAGTAAAACATAGTAAAAAACGCTTTTGCAGCTTCAGAAATGCTTTTTTTTACTAATTAAAACTGTAAAAAACGTCTTCGCAGCTTCAGAAATGTTTTTTTTACTAAGTAAAACATAGTAGAAAATGCCTTCGTAGATTCGGAAATACTTTTTTACTAAGTAAACATAGTAAAAACGCTTCCACAGCTTCGGAAATGCTTTTTTTACTGTTTTTTTAGTAAAAAAATGTTTTTGCAGCTTCAGAAATGCTTTTTTACTATGTTTACTTAGTAAAAAAGCATTTTCGAAGCTGCTGAAGCATTTTTTACTGTTTTATTTAGTAAAAAAAGCATTTCTGAAGCCGCAGAGGCGTTTTCTACTATGTTTTATTTAATAAAAAAACATTTCTGAAGCTGCAGAGGCGTTTTTTACTATGTTTTTCTTAGTTAATATACAATCTCTAGATGGTTTACTATTGATTCAAATCAAATCAAATATTTGAATAGTTGATTTGAATTTGATCAAATAAATGATTCTTTGATTTGAATTTGATCGAATCGAATCAAATATAAATTTGTATTTGTATTTGATTTGATTTTTAAATCAAATATTTAAATATCAAATTGAATTGCGAAACCCTACAAATGACTATTAATTTTTGTGAATTTTTGCTAAATCACATGACCAAATCGGTTGAATATGTACTGAAAGTATTAGTGTCAAAAGAAATGATTTCAACTAGTATAAAGGGTTGCAAAGAATAAGTTTTTACTTGGTTAATTATTCTTTTTATTAATATGATAATACTATATAATACTACTTAAGGGATCTTTTTTCTGCGTATCCATAGTAATACACCTACCCAGATATTTATTAGACTAAAAATATATTTTTTAATTTTAATCCGAGTATAATTCAATTTTTAAATCAAAGTAAATTGATATAGATCCAGGTATTTTAATCATTCATAATATACTTTATTTAATCAATAACCAATATCTAATCAAATAAATTTAAACATTAAATGCTGCATTGTATATATGTGTAATTTGATACTTGTATTTTATATTTTATGGTATATTTGTACTTATTATATCTATATTATCATGTAATTACATAAGATAATGCTTTATAGAAAACGTATTAAACATATTGAAATCTTAAATTATTTATTAATTAATTTACTAACATTAATCTCAAACAATATGTCATGAAGTTTATTGAAATAATAAAATTTATAAAAAAAAAATTCGTAAGTTCTTTGTGTAAAAATTATAAATCACTAGAAAAGAATAATTTTGGCAATCAAGCAAAATTTTTGTAAATTTATTATTTCGTAACAAGTATTTTTAAAAGGATGATTGGACTATCAAATTATTATACAAAACTCTCAGGTATCTAGAATCATCATCAAAATGAATTGTTTTTTAACTATTGTTATATATTAAATTAGCTAAGTTATTATATATATAACCTGGTAATTTATTTATTAAGTTATAATAATACTATTAGAGTAAGTAGAGTAATATATAACTATAGTCTGATTTACAATATTGTACAACTGGGATTCTGATATAATGAAATAATGAAATAATAAATTACATTGTGATTTTGTGATTTTAAACTATTACAATATAAGTTAGACTTCTCCTTCCAAATTTCTCTTTCCTGAAAAATTTTTATTCCTGACAAATTAGCAAATAACCATTACAATTTCTCTTACCACCCTCCCTTCCTATAGTATCAAAATATTTTTGTAGAAATTCGCAATCAATAATAAAATTTTGGTCATAATGCTTGACCAACATTTCTGTTTACAGGCTGTTAATTCCAAATATTTGCTAAAAAATATTTGTTTCTCTCCTTAAATATTATTGTTCATATAAGATAATAAAAACTTCAATTACCTTTGATTAATTTAACACTGGTGATAAATAGCAAACTTTTATATATAAATACATTATATCTATTATTAAAAATTGCTTTTAATTTTTTATAAATTTTATTTTAATAATTACAAACTATATTTTTAATAAAA
>CAMKVN010000436.1:0-29141 GCA_946474995.1 Funneliformis geosporum | reverse complement strand
TCGATTCGATTTGAAAAAATCAAATCAAATTCAAATTGCTTAAATATTTGATTCGATTCGATTTTGAGGAACCCTAAGTGTGATATGTAGAGTATTGATAGCTAAAGGTTTCTATATTAGATCTTTTGATGAGATCGGTAATATTATGTGACAATTCAAAGTTTTTAATTATCAAGCACTGTTTAATCCAAATTGAGCATTGCCTTATTAATAGATTAGATTTAATATTATTTTTAGTGTAATTTTTTATTGATTAAGTATATTTATTATCCTTTAAATGGTAATGTATTTTTAAATAAGATTTCATTGTTAATAATTAAAATATTAAATATATACAGAATTTCAACTTTAAATTTATGATTTTTTTATAAATAAATAATATTTAAATATATATAAATAAATGTTTTTATATATAAATTTATATATTTTATAAAGTTTTTTTAATATTATATAAACAAATTTAAATTAAAAATTTTAGCTTTTATAACAAAAATACTTTTATTAAAATATTTTTAAAATTTTGAACTTAAATTAATGCAAAAAGTTACTAATTAATATAATTTTTTATTTGATTTTACTTAAAAAAACATCATAAATTTTATTATAATAATATAATTAGTTTAATAACTATTTTTAATATATTTAAAATTAACTTTGAAGTATAAGTAAAATTCCTTCTAAATTTGGAAGAAAAACTATTGAAGGGATAGCTTAACTATTTTTTGATCATTAATTACTCAAAATTAATTTATTAGTCTCATAACCTATTTTTAATAAATCAGCTCCTATATATATAATATATTTATTTGCTTTAAAATAAAATGTTAATATATGATTTACTTATTCTATTATTTTTATTCAAACATTATTCGATTATATACTGATTAATTGGTATACCAAGTAGAGACTTATACACTTTTTTTATATGAGTTCAAAGATTAAAAGTTATATAACTGTTGTATTCAAAATGTGTTAATGTCTGAAATGATCATTTCAGATATCCTAAATTAGAATACACATTTGGGATATCCCAAATGTGAAGATCGTTTTACACATGAATTTGTCCCAAATATGCATTTATTCCAAATGCTCATTTCAGATATCCCAAATAACCACTTCGGATAATATTCCAAATGCTCATTTCAGATAATATCCCAAATGCTCACTTCAGATATCCCAAATGACCACTTCGGCTATTGTCCCAAATGCTCACTTCAGATTTTCCAAATAACCACTTCAGATAATATCCCATATACTCATTTCAGATAACCCAAATGACTACTTCAGAACATACACCAAATGACTACCACTTCATCCAATAATCACTTCGATTCAAATTATCAATTTGGATGCTCAATATGACTATTTTATGTTCTAAAAAACCATTTCAAATGATCCAAATGACAAAGATAGTGCATCTTAATTAGTAATTCAACTTTAGTGCATATAATGTATATAATGTTATTTTCCTATATGTCTCTAGTCATTTGAAATGTTCAAAGAGGTCATTTGTCTAAAATTACAATTCGTAAATGTCAGAAGTAGTCATTGGGATATCTGAAATGCATTTGGGATAATATCCGAAGTGAGCATATGGAATATTATCTAAAGTGGTCATTTAAGATGATTTCCGAAGTGGTCATTTGGGATATCCAAAGTAAGCATTTGGGACATTATCCGAAGTGAGTATTTGAGACATTATTCGAAGTAAGCATTTGGGATATTATTCGAAGTAGTCATTTGGGATATCAGAAGTGAGCATTTGGGACATTAGCTGAAGTGGTCATTTGGAATATCCGAAGTGAGCATTTGGAATATTATCAGAAGTAAGCATTTGGAATATTATCTAAAGTGGTCATTTGGGATATCCAAAATGATCATTTCGGACATTAACGCATTTAGGCTACAACATAACCATTGATTGAGTAAGTTACATTTCTACAAGTATTACATGTTGCAATAAATTTGTTATTTTTTTCTTTCGAGAAAAATTTCCAAATATTTAACTTTGAAAAAAAGGAAGAGATAAGATTTCATTAATTTTTTCATATTCATTATTAACTTCATTTCTATATCATTCATATTTATAAAAAACTAGAACAATAGGAAAGGTTTTGTAGCTAAAATTTTAGGCTATGAGAATAATTTAGTATAGTCAAAATTTTGGGCTAAAAGAATGGTTTAATGAAAACAGCTTAATGTAGTTAAAATTTTAGCTTATAAAAATACTTAGTGTGATCAGAATTTTGAGTTGAAAGAACAAGGCTAAGAAAAATTCTAATGTTATTTTTCTCAAAAAAAAATATGATAAATGATTAAGAAATATTCCTGATCTTTTTAGGTTTGTGATACTCTCAAACTTGATAATTTTTACATGATTTTTTCATTATTTTCTATTATTTAAACCTAATCAGTAACAAACTTATCCTGATAAAAATTTGATCATTTCCAATGAATTTAATTTCAAAAAATATGGTATAATGACATATTACAATTAAAATAGCAAAATTTTTAAGTTCTAAAAAAAATAAATCAAATCTGATATATTAATATGATAAATTTAATTAAGAATTTTGTAATAATTCAACAATTAGCAGAAAGTTGAATTATAAAAATGCTAATATACCAGAAATTTTACATGATGTATTATATTAAATTAGAAAATTTATATTGCAAAATAAATTTCAAATGAATAATACAAAAATGCTAACATTAAAAATTTTTATAAAATCAAATTAAAAATTTTGTAATAATTCAATAATTAGCAAAAAGCTGAGTTATAAAAAATGCTATTTAGAGGTTGAAACTGAATTCAACCTTTAGATTTAAATTCAGTTTCCCTCAGTTTAGATTTAAAACTGGATCAAAATTTGTCTAGTAGAAAAACCAGATTTATTATATTTAAATATATTTAAACCTCTAGATTTATTATATCTAGCTTTATTTAAATCCCAATAAAACTAAAAACAATATATTTATATTAGTTAAAAGTTTGTGTCTAAGAGCAAATTCTTAATTTAGAAACCCAAAATGATTATTATTATTTTCATTTGTAAATTTTAATTTATTATATTATCGTTATAAACTAAACTTAAATTTGAATTTATTTACAAATGCTACGTTAATGAATTATGTGAATGTAACAAGTGATGATGTTTATTTGATCCTAAAAATTATCTAATTTATTATTATCATTTTCTTTGAGTAAAGATTTTTTTATTTCTAATTCTTGTAAATTTTTGTGAGTTTTTTTAATTTCTTTCAATTTAAGTATTATATCTTTATAAAAATATTAATGGTACAGCTTAAAGTGATCAAACCAAAAATTGAAAACTAAAAATAAAAAAATATATAATACGCGATCTTTTGATAGCTACAGATTACAGTGATTCAATTGCCTAATAAAATGAGTAACAAAATTTAATGAAAATAAAAATAAAAAAAATAAAAAAATTATTAAAAAATTTTTTTATGTATCACAGCCTGAAAAGTGTCCTAAATAAAAAAAATAGACGCAATCAAATGTATTATCTTTTTATCGTTATAAACAGATTAATTGCATAAGATTTTTTTTTGCAAAAAAATTTAAATATTTGTATGCAAAGTATTATGAAAGATGTATACTTCTTTAGCAATGCTAGAAGTCAAGAGCTTTTTCAGTTATAGATATAATAAATCCAAATTGAATCTGAAGGAACCAGATATAATAAATTCAAATTAAATCTAGTTCCAATTTTGAAAATAAATAAATTCAGATATAAAAAATAAATCCAGTTCCAACTTCTAATGCTAATATAATAGAAATTTCATGTGATATATTAAAAAATTCATGTCACAAAATAAATTTCAAATAAATAATATAAATTTTATACAAAAATATTGGCATATTAAATATTTTAAGTAAAAGCTTTTTGTAAAATAAAAGTTTAAATGAATAATTCAATTATTGTAATATTCATATATATTATATAATTCAAATATATAAGTAAGGTTTTTGCTTTTTTGCTTTTTATTTTTTACTAAATTAAATCAAAAATTAAATTACAAGAAAATGTTTTCAGCAAATTCCTCAAACATTATCTTTGCTGCTTATTTTCAATTGTCTAATAATTTGACATATTTACTTATTAATAAGCATAAACTGAAATCAAGTAAATATTTTATTTATTATTTAATTTTAAAAATATGTATAAATTGCTTTTTAAATTATTAAAATGAATTATATATAATATATTTCTAGAAGTACTATTACATAGAAGGTATCTCGCGAAAAAAATTTTGATAAAATGTTATCAGAAATATAAATAGTACCTGTGAAATTGTATTTACAGGGTTTTAATGTTAATAAAAATTCAGTTTCTTAGTTTTTCAATATAATGTAAGCAAAATAATAATCAAAAAAAACATGTATTTTATATAAGTATATTTAATAAATTTTTTTCTCTTTTCTTTTTTTTCTCTTTCTTAGAACTTGTGATTAAAACGTGCTAATGATTCAAGAGGCAAGTAAAGTCAGGCTAGCAGAAAATATTTTAATAAGTTCAATATACACTTTTGGAAGTTATCAGATAAATGAGAATAATTTTATTAAAATTTCTATTTCTATTTAGATTTGTGCTTTAATATTAATTATATTTGTATTTTAATACTATTTAGATGATAATCATAATCATAACCAACAAAGAACTGCAAAGGTTCAAGAATAATAAGATGCCTGAGAAGGTAAAAAAAATTTTTAATTATAATTTCAAATCCTTTTGTTTTAATGTAAAGGAGTATTTATGCAAAAGTTATTCAATTATAATAAATTTTTTAGGCAAATAACGAGAGAGAAAAACCAGTCTACTCTTTTCAGATATAATTATAATTGATGATAATAATTATGATGATGATAATAACAATAATAAAAATAACAATAATAACACTATTATCACTAATATTATTAATAATATAAATATTAATAATAATGTTATAATCTTATAAATTTTTTCTTTTTTATTTTTATTTTTTATTTTATATATAATTTACAAATATTTTTTTTTATTTATGTATTTGCGAACATTTTTTTTTTTCTTTTTTTATATACAAATATTTTTCTTTTTTTCTTTCTTTTTTCTTATATAAACATTTTTTTTTCATATATATATTTGCAAATATTCTTTTTTTTCCTTTTTTATATATATTTACAAATATTTTTTCCTTTTATTATAAATATATTTGCAAACATTATTTCTTTTTTTATTTCCTTTTTTATATATTAGCAAATTTTTTTTTCTTTTTTTATATATATTTAAAACAATTTTTCTTTTGTCTTTCTTTTTTATATATATTTATAAATACCTTTCTCTTTTTTTATATATATATTTGCGATTAATTTTTCTTTTATTATTTATATACTGTATTTACAAAAAATTTTCTATTTTTATATATTTGTGATTTTTTCTTTTTTTCTTTTTTTATATATTTGTGAACTTTTTATATATATATATAAAAACAATTTTCTTATTTTGCCTTTTTTTATTTTTTATTTTTTTCTATATTGAACAATTTTTTATCTTATTTATATAAATTTTATAAACATTTTTTATTATTATTTTTATTATTATTTAATATATATTGCGAACATTTAATTATTTTTATTTTATATTGCAAACAATAAATATAATTAATTTTAATTTTTAATAAAAATTTCTGATCAAATAAAATTTTTTGCTAATTTATGTATAATAATAAAATTTAAAATTTGCTATAGAAAGCTTTAATTATATTAAAATATTAGTAAAAAATGCTTATATAAAATTTATCAAATATTTGAAGATTAATTTGTATTTGATTAAATAAAGTTACTTTAATTTGAATTTGATCAAATCAAATCAAAGATTAGTTCATATTTGATCAAATAATTTTTTTTTAATTTGAATTTGATTGAATTAATCAATTATTAATTTGAATTTATATTTAATTTGATTTTCTAATCAAATATTTGAATATCAAATCAAATTGTTTTATTGTTCTATTTGAATAATTTTTTTGTTATTCCTTTAAAATAATCTTTATCAATTTTAAGAAATGATTTTTTTCATTATTTTAATAGAATGATCTTTTATCATTCTTAAGAAATAATAGTTTTTATCTTTATATCAGAATGAATTTTTTAATTATTTTTTTATTAAATAAAACTAAAAAGTTGTTTAATTTTAGTTCAAGTTTAATATTATATTAAACTTGTTTGATTTGTAATTTGAATCAATTCGTTCAGAACTCAAATATAATTTTAATATATATAATTAAATATTTTAATAAATTTAACTTATTTATACTATAATAAATAAAATAAATAAAAATATTTTTTAAAATATATTATATTTAAAATTATTAAAATAACTGATTATTTGATAATTAAAATAATAGGTTATTTGTTATTTATCATTTGAGTTATTATCAGTCATAATATTTAGCAAAAAATGTAATCTGATAGGATTGATAAATCATTATTTGGTTATTTTTTGAATAAAAGAAGAAAAAATAATTATGAAAAATAAATACATTATAATAATTGAACAACGATACAAAATTATATACATAGCTTTAAATTCATATGATCAGTATATAATAGTAATATAAAATTAATATTATATAATAAGAGAACATATTGTAAACAAATAGCTTTGAAATTTAAAAAAATTACTGAAATAATTCTAAAAAATAAAGCAATTGAGCTTAATATAAACAGTAATTCTATATAGAGTTCTAAATAAGCTAAGTCAACTTTCAAGTCAAATAAGTTGAGTCAAGTTAAGTAAGCTGACTTAACTTAAGATAACTCGAGCTAAACTTAAGCCAAAAATTAAGCAAAACTTAAGTTCAAAGTCAAGTTCAAAGTTAAGCAAAACTCGAGACCAAAGTTGAATGAACTTAAGTAAAATTTAACAATTTTTTTTAAAGGAAATATAAAAAAAATTGTTTAAATAGAACAATATACATCATTCTAAAAGAATAATAGAAGTTTCATTTTGACAGAATGATAAATCATTATTTTAAGAAATAATAAAAAAAAATCATTCACATAGAACTATAGTATATCATTCTTAGAAAATGATAAAAGAATCATTCTAATAAAATGATAAAATATTATTTTAAAGGAATAATAGAAGTGTTATTTTAATAAAATGATAAATCATCATATTTTATTTATTATTAAATTTTATAATAGAAAGGTATAAAATACTAAAAAATTTTTTTGAATTAATATTAAATTTTAACTTATTTTATTAAGAAAAATCATATTTAACTTATAAAGTAAAAATTTAATTTTTATTAGAATGTGTATCTTTTTACTGTAAAGAATCCATATTAATTAAGATTAATAATTTAGTTTAAATTAATTTAATTTTACTAAATTTAAAGTGCTATTTAAATATTTAATAAGTTCAGAAAAATATTATTTAACAAAAATATATTTTTAGAAAATTAGAATTAAAGATTTGGAAAATTGCTATTTGGAAAATAGTAACTATAAAATCATGTCTAATTTGGAAAATTGGAATTTAAGATTATAAAAAAGGCTAATACCATATTTACATTTATATAATTTATAAATTTGCAAAATTTTATTTTCTGATAGAATTAAGGATTGTACCCAAAACTAGAGGAATAATTAAAGCCTTAAAAAATCTAATACCTTCTAATAATACAGCTTCATCACTTTTTTTAAAAATATAAAGAAAAAAAAATCAAATTCTCAAATTTAGTTTAAAATAATACAAAATTTGTCTTAATTAAAAACTACTTTGAAAGTCAAGGTGAAACATTTAAAGAATTTGCCATTCCATAAAATAAAATTATATTTCAGTCCATTCCAATACGAATATTGAACGACCCTTACCTGTGTTGACCCGATTGTTGATCCAATTTTCCTTGCCTTCTCAAGTTAATAAACACTTTTTCTAATTTTTATTTAGTTCGTCCGATGTATAATTTATATAGTATTTAATTATTACGATTCGCTAGTGTAGTTAGTTATCGCATCAAAACCTCTATGAAGACAAAAAGAAGATTGAAAGGGTAAAATAAACAACTTTATTAATTAGGAATTCTACAAGCACAAACTAGAATGGTCTAATTAAATCTTTGAGAGAGACTTTTACGACTTGCAATTTTCTCTCCTTTCCGACCTATTTATACAAAATCGTTGTTTCAATTTACTAGCAAACATAATAAATTTAACAAATAAAACTAATATAATAGAAATAATAAATAAAATAAATATAATAAATAAAACAGATAAAAAAATAAATAAGATATGTAAAACATATTTGATATCTCGAAAGACATTTTTGATATGCACCGCAGTTGCTGCGCCAATCGTAGCGTTGACAGGGGACGAAACGAATAAATGAGCGAAATTAACCATAAAAGTTCCGTAGAATAGATCCTAAAAATTGGAATTACTAATTCCAAAGACGAAGAAAACACATCAATGGCGCATTAATAAATTTAATAAAGTGCTTGTGTTTTAGTTTCGTTAAAAAATAAGTCAGGTAATCATTTGAATGTTTGTAAGATCATATTGATTATAAAATACTTTAAAAAGTGTATATAATTTATTGAATTTACAGATTATGATTATGTACAGTAATAATATATGTATGAAAAAAATTTCTTGAATAATTCAATTTGATCTAAACGTTTATGACAATAAAATAATTTTTAATTGATTTTACATGAATCACTCCATTTTTTTTTATTTTTAGGTTTTAAAAGTTTTCTCAACTTATTTTTCGCTTCTAAATTGTCTTGTTTAGCAGATTTTTCATACCAATAAATTGCTTGGTCTATATCTTTCTCAATTCCATCTCCATTTTCATATAGGATAGCAAGTTCATTTTGAGCGAAATTATTTCCTTGTTCCGCGGATTTTTTTAATAACTCAAAAGCTTTATCATAATTTTCTTCAACGCCTTTTCCATTTTTATAAGAATTACCAAGATTATAAATAGCATGTATATTTCCATTCTCTGCAGCCTTTTTATACCAATGAACAGCCATTTTAAAATCCCTATTAACGCCTATTCCATTTCTATAAAAATAACCAATATATACTTGTCCAGTTGTAAAATTCTTATCGGCAATTCTTTTATAATAATCGGAGGCCAACCTTTTGTCTTTTGCAACGCCGTATCCTTTTTCGTAACATTTTCCAACATAGCATTGTGCTAACGTATGATCTTCTGAAGCTTTATTAAATGAATCAAATGCCTTATCATAATTCTTACTTGATTTAATTCCAAAGAAATTAAAATATCCAAGTAGAAAAAGATTGTTTGAATTATTTTGATTATTTGAAATCCAATTATAAATCTCTTGTAAATCAAAACCTTGATTGATGATAAAATTAAGGACTGGTTTTTCAATCAGTGTAAAAATTTTCCCCTCATTTAGTCCGTTATAAATAAATTGTACAATGTCATCAATTTTCTCATTTAAATCCTTTTTTGATGAAATTTCTAAGTTATCACTTAAAATTATTTCGTCCCTGTTAGATGAAATTTTGTCATCATATTTAGCTAAATCGGAACTATTCATTTCACCCATCATCATTTTAGACATATCTCCTTGTGAGTGAGCGATATTATATATATCTCCTTGTGAGTGAGCGTTATTAGATGTATTCTCAATTGATGATGATGATCGATCAGTTATATCATCAAATCTCTTAATTTGGTGGTAGTCAAATGTATTATTCGATTGTGAAATCATTCTTAACCTTTCAACGACTTCATTCATAAGAGGTCGTTTTTCTGGTCCACTATCCCAGCATTCTAAAGATAAAAATAAAAAACATGGATATGAACGGAAAAATCAAAAATATCAATATTCTACCATATAAAAATAAAATTGTAATAAACATATTTTACCATTATAAAGTTTAGCGTATTCAATGGGAGTTTCAGGAACAGTACTTTCTCTAAGTCCATTTAAAATTTCCAAAGCCAAACAGACTTCATAATGTTTACCCTCCGTATAAAATGGTGGACGTCCGCTTGATATCTCCCACAGCAACACACCAACACTATAAACATCACTTTTTTTAACTAAAGTATATTGATTTTGTCCTTCGAATCTTTTTGGATCAATATAAGGAATCACACCAAATACTTGTGATTGAACATTGGAAGATTCTCCGATCCTTTTTGATAATCCAAAGTCGGACAACTTGATTTGGTCTTTATGAACTAATATATTATTGGAGTGCTATCAAAAAAAAAAAAAAAAAATTGTTCAGAACAATAAATTATAATTCATTAAAAAAAAAGTAATTTAACAAAAAAAAATACGAATTACCAAATCACGATGCACAATTCCCTCATCATGTAGACATAAGACAGCGCCAGCCAATTGATTTGCCAAGGCATATTTATCTTTCCAAGTAAAAGTAGGACTCTCGAAACTTTTCTTCAAATATTTTCGAAGAGTGCCATCATTAGCATATTCCATTACTAACCAATACGCTATTCAATCGATAATTTTGATTTTTCCGATAAAAAAAAAGAAATAATTGATTTCATTAAAATTTTATATGTAACTTTAATAAAATAAAATAAAAATCAGGAATTCGTACTTGATCCACTTTCTGGTTTTGTTATACCATAGAATCGAACGATATTATCATTAAAATCTGCTTCACGTTGTAGTTTAAGCTAGATTATAAATTTTTTAAATAATTTAAGTAACGATAAAACAGGGCAAAACTAGAATCATTTAACTCATAATTCACCTCGCGAACAATTTCTTTCACGGTAGTGTCGTTGAGATTGAAAAAAGACTTTAATGCCAAAGGTTGCTCTATATTATTTTTATAAATTGCACAATATACTTTTGCAAATCCTCCGGTGCCAATTGTCTTAATATTAGTAAATTGATCATAATTATACAATTTAATGTATTTGTCATTGATAGCATGTTCAATCCAATTAATGCATTCGCTTATATTTTTTTCATCATTATGAGACATGATAATAAAAAATTTCAGAAGAGAAAAAAAAAAGAAAAATTACTAATGGATTTTCATTTTATCTACGTTTTTGGGTTTATGCATTATTACACAGACGTAAACATAATTAACTTGTACATATTTTGTATCAAGTAAAAAAAAATTTCTTTTATTGCACATTTATAAAATGGTATTTGATAATTTTAATAGGACAATTTAAATTAATTTTGTTCGTTTGCAACTAGAATAAAAGTTTTTCTCAATGGTTTAAAAGGAAATAAATATATATAAAAAAATGTTGTTTTATGACATGCATGTATGTCGATTCGTGTAACGTAATGTAAGCGTTATGTGAATTCGGATTTTTTTTTTTTTTACCATAGATAATTCGAGTTAAAAGATCCGTAAAACAAACAAATAATTTTTTAGTATGGCGTAAAGAAAAAAAAAAGTATACGATTTAATAATTGTGCGCAACTATCCGAATGAATCAAGTTGGAATTTGTTTGTTTATCTGTAATAACGTGGATAACCCATTATGTCTTTCAATGATTTATATTTATCATGTGAAAATCTCAAAATAATGTCCCATTTTGGATGGGATAAGAATATTTTATTTATTTCAGAAACGTCATTAATTCTTTATTTTTTTTGAAAAAATATTGTGTTCGAGGTGATATAAGTCGGCATGAAGAATGATAGACTAAAATCAACCAACTAAATAAACATAATAAATAATCCTTTTCCCTTTACTACAGAACCAATCATTTATTTTGACATCCAAAATATCATCCTAAAAATTTGATGATTAAATGGAAATATTTGATCAAATTCGTTAACCGTGAAGCTAAAATATATATGTATGGTTTGAATAATCTAAGTTATTAAGGTTATCAACTCAACTTTATTTCGTTCACTTTGTTTAAGTAGTTGATATTGAATATACTAAACGTCCTATAATTTTATATATTAAATCACAATACAGTAAATGATATTTCACCTCATTTCTTATTCCTAACATTCGTAATCTTAAATGTTCTTAGATGATCTGCACGAGGCATAATTACGACAGCGATGTGAAAATTTATTTAAAAAGATAATGATCCATTGAAAAATTCATATATTAATATATCATTTGTATTTTGTATAGGAAGGTTGGCAATTCGATCTAACGTGCTCTGAATATTGATGTGTTGATCGCGACTCTGAGACATTCTACCTCGTCGTCTTCTTTGTCGATTTTGAACGTACCCTGAAGGACATATTCCACCATTATTAGGCGTGATAATGTTTAAGAAGATGTTTGATGACATTTATTTATATTATTGGAAATATCGTTTTATTATGTTCTTTTTTTAAAAAAGATAAGTAAGAAAATTTCTCGTGTATTTATATTTAAAGACGAGTGAAACAATATTCCATAACTCTTTTCTGTGATGAATAATTGTAAAATTGAAAAATTAACGGATAAATAAACAGTATAACGTAAAGTTAATTAGGATAAATTTTTATAACCAAATCATCCGGTATCGATTTAGGTAACAAATTTACATCGATTTAATCAGCCGATTGCGCTATTTATTACGGTTCACATTTAGATTTTGATAGATTTATAAAATATAGATGATCTAATTTTTTTTTAATATACTTACAAGATCAAAAAAAGTTATATAAAATCGGCCTTCAAGATTTTCTTTATATTGTGTATCATTTAATTTTACAGTGTATTTTTTTTTCACGCGTAAATATTATTTTGCTTGAAGAAAGTCGGCATAATCAATTCAAAAAGTTGATGCCGATAACGTTTATGATTTTCTATTGCTAATCATACGTTATTCCAAAGGAAAACATGTGTACCCCATACACATGATTGTATTACTAAAAAATCTATTACCCGAATTTTTAATTAATTTCTGCCGATCCCCGAATTCGTAACGGTAATCGTCTAATATCTTAAAAGATCTTTATCAATTCATTTTATTGATCTAGTTGATTTTTTTAAAAACTCAATTTGAAAGGCCAATTCGACAGGAGTTGTCTAACAATGATATATTTGGATTTATAATTACTCTGATTATTTGTTAAACACAGTATTGTTCTCAATAAATATGAAAAAGTTATACAAATTAATTACTTTTTGCATTACACAAATTCATTTGGTGCAGTTGATAAAGTCCGGATCTTAATAGAAAGGTTTTCCAACGGAAACAATTTAGGAAATGAAGAAGTTGCGTGTAATCTAAGAATTTTCTATTAAATTATAGATGGTAGATTTCTTTATTTTGCCTTTGTTTTTAATGTTTTAGATTGCTCTTTATATGAAAATCTAGAATTTTTATCAAAAAATGAAATTCATTCATACCATCGATCGGTGGATAAATATGGAACTGAAGCGTGATTACTCATGTAATATCCATCCTACTTTTATTAAGGCTTCAATTTGTTTCAGCGATAACGATAAATGTAAGCCTTCCTTGAAAAGAATCATTTAACCATAATAAGAGATAACCATAATAAGAGAATGTCGGAGCTCGGAATGTTAATAGTATAAAATTATGATCGTCTCCCCTTTTTCATCCATCTATAGATAATTATTGGTCAGGTTTACTGCGGTAGGACCAGGGATTTGAGAAAATGTATGAAACCAATAAAAAAAAAAAATGCAAGACGTGTTTAACAAAGCCCTCGCTTTTAGTAGATTACTCGTAGTACTTAATTTTATTCCGAAATGAACAAGACATTTTTCTTTATAATTCTCTCACATCGAGATATAAAGTCAATGGATATTAATAATCACTATTATTAATTTAGAAAGAATATATATATTATATATTATAAATATAAAGAATTTCACAAAGAGCATTTAGAAATTTTTATTTTTCACTTACTTAAATAAGAAATGCTTTCATGATTTAAGAAAGGTTCTTTTTTTTTGTTCTAAGTCATTATCGGACACCTTCCTTTCAATTATCGGCCCTTCTTATTTTGTCTTACCCGAAAATTCGTGATCTTATGTAAATAAATAATATTTTGTCCTTCATTGAATAATATTTGTACAAGTCACACAATGCAAATAAAGAGTGATATCATTTTCTTGAATTCACCTTCCTTTTTGTAGGTTCTCTAGATGCATATGAAGATTTACTAGATAAAGTTAATACTAAAGGGAGTAATGTACAAAAAATTTTTTTATTTGGCTCATTGAATCAATAATTTTTACGTTAAAGAAAAGTGGTTACATACCCCTTTCTACGGATTAACATTGTGATACACAAATAATTCCTTCAAAGTCCGAAGTGATGTTGTTTAACACAATCAAGTTGAAGTCGAATTTAAATATAAATATAACTTTCTTGATTCCTCAAAATTAAAAAATTTCGTGCCAAGCAACATGTAATATGCATATATTTTTTTAAATTAAGTCGATTCATCAAATTTATTGTTACAATGTTTATCATTTATGCAGTATCGAATTATAGATACATATCAAGAAAATTTATTATTGTAATGTAAAAAAACAAATTCGTTACATTGTTAATCGAATCGCAAATGGTTCTATATTAATGTCTTAATTAATTAAATAACATTATTTTTTCACCGTGATTATCGTGATGGTTACATTGTTAGTTGATTTTTCTTAAGCCAATTTTAAATTGAGCAGTCTTGATAGTTTTTTTTTGTCACCACTTTATCCAATGCAATACATATAATAGAAAATTAGAGATCACCTTTGGTAAGATTGCTCAGTGTAATTAGTAATCTATCATAGCAAAAAATTAATTAATGCCGAATTTCTTTTCGTTTTCATTAATTAAGGTCGCCAAATATATATATTTCTTTTCGAAAAAATGCTCAAAGAATTTCTTCATTTTAATTAAACTCTAGTTTTCCAAAATTATTAACTACTCGTTATATAATCTTATTATATATTATTAATTATAAAATAATATTTTTTTGAAAATTTTCGTTATTTATTATAAATTTTACGATGCTTATTAATATCAATATATTTTTGTTCAAAATAATTACTGTAAATGATCGTTTTGGGAAATAAAGGAGTCATCCACGTACCGATAATTAATACGTTAGCAAGTAAAATTATCGATGCGAGATGCGAGAATTGGTTAAATTAAGATTTCACGCGTAAATTCCGCGAAACTCATTTGTTAACCCAATTGGTTTGAATCCATTATCGAATTTACCTATTTATCTAAACAAATAATAATTGATTTATATAAAGACATAATCTTATTCTTTATGATTATAATTTAAATTTTTTTTTTTTTAATGTAAAATCTATATAAAATCATGACAAGGAAAGGATTATTCTTGAATTTATATATAAATAGATTATCATATCAAAATAATTAGTAATTTTTTGTTACATAATACATTTGTATCAATATATGAAATTTTAATTTCGTATAAAATTAATACGTTCTGCACACTTTTTTTACTTAAAACTATAATATACGAAATGTATCAAAGAAGACGAAATCAACGAAGACAAACTATAAGAACAAATAGAGTAATATGTCGAATAAACCTCCAGAGGCGCGTTCAATTCATCAACAACCAAGACACGTTAAATCGGATAGCCAACCTTCCACCACAAATTATAAATAATCCTCTGTTAAATCAATTTTTTAATGGAAGTGCTTTCTACTAAACCTTCATTCGGTAAATATAATTAGATTGGCAGGTAAAAAGGGTTATTGCAAATAAGATATCCTTTTGTTGTCATCCCGTGCATTGTTATATTATTTGTATGTTATTATAGATCCGCACTTCTGCTATTTATTCTTGCTAATATCGGTTGGTTCATATCATACTTTTCTTAATAATTTAAAATAATTATAAGCTTTGTTTTCTCCTATAATTTGAAAAAAAATATTTTATTTTTTTTATTCTTTTAAAATCTTATTATTAATATTTATAACAACAACCTAATTTTTAATAGTACATAACATAATGATAAGTGGCATAGATATAACTAATATTCTTCTGTCATTTATAATCGAAATCTAAATTTTAACACGCAATTTTATGAGAATTCCTTTTTGTCGAATCAATATTTCTATTCATACTTTTCATATTATCGAATAATGCTAAAATATGAATTTCGTTTCATCCTTTAATTTTATTTTCAAATATAGATGATTATTTTCCTTAATAGATACGTTTTCTTTGAAAGAAATTTGTTCTTTAAATTAATTTTTCTATTACTTATATATTAATTACATAATATTCAATTTTTTTATTTTCACGCAGAATTTTATTTTTATGTTAGTCATTCTAAAATTGTATAATTTGGTAATCGATTTCGCAATTAAATAGCTGCTTTATATTCAAACGTGAATAAAGTATAACCGCGAAAATTAATATTTGCCAAGTTTCTTTTTTTTGAAGTTAAAGAAAAGTTTACCGTAATTGTATTCCTCATCTATACGAAATATAAATCATTTGAAAAAGTTAATTTTTTTTTTTATAAAAGTGTATAGTATAAAGATTATCTTTATTAGCCGGTGATAATCAAGGGGGTTTGTCGATCAGGTGATCTTTACGGACATGATCAAAATAATGAATAACGATAACCTTTGTTTCGGATTTTGGAAATCATTACCTAATAAAAGTTTTCTGATCACATATTTAATTAAAGTTATTTTTAACACACCTTTATGTTTCAAATATTCATCATCCTTCTGTAGCGAAATACTAAAATCATTATTATAATACTAACTAGGGAACGATTTCGGAAACCGTTGTTAAGTCTGGAGCACAAATGTAATGTAACGGAAGCACAAATCCGCATCGACTCCAAGCTGTGAGCGAACGGACAACGGTGTCACCGTACGTAGGAGTATATAGTCCGGAGAGAAGCGACGGACTAATAAAATACGAAATCTGCATTTATAATAATTTAATCAAGTTCCGTATCATTTCTTAATAACATGGTTATTTGATTGTGCATGAAATTAAAAAGATTTTAACACATTAATTCTACTTATATACTGTGTAAGGCAATATATTAAAACGTACGTAGTCTTAATACTGCCAAAAATAATGATTTCGGATTCTTAATTTACAAAAATTTCGGTCGAATCACGAAATAATGATCAAAAGATTTTCCTTTTTACGTTCTTTCAGCGAGTTTATAAAAATCAATGGTATCAGCCGTTAAAAATTCTGGATTCGACTCATAACCGCCGACTGAAGTCACTATATTAATTGAATTATTAGAGATACAATCTTGCGACACAGTTATCAAATTCCCAAATTTTATTGCAACAAAAAAATTTGTTCGTTTTTAGGATAATTATATAAAAAAAACATCGAGAGTCTTTACGCGTTATTAGAATATATTTTTTAATTGTAAAAAAGGAAGAAAATAAGATACAAGTATTTGCAAATATATTAATCTATTTATTATTATCTTATGATAGGTAGTTATTATCAATGATGAGTTTTTCTTACTTGAGTTGTTATTTGTGGCGCAAATCTTCTTTCTTACCTTTTTTTTTTTAAGAAAAAATATCTACAATTTTATTTTATTTTAGAATTTATGATGATAGATTATTGGCCGAGTCATTTGACCCAAAATATCAAGTCGGATGATCAGGTGACATTAATTTACTAAACCTGTTTAATTTGAAAAGACTATTGACCTTTTCTGCCAAAAGAAGAAAACCTTTCACCAGAATATAAAATTCAAAACTTCCTCGTCTTAACTATTCGTATTTTTTTTTCAACACTAGTGCATAATTGCGTAATTACATTCTAATAATTTTCAACATTAATACTACCCTTAAAAATTTGAGTTGTATCTAAGTTAAACAATAATCTGGAGTTTAGTCGAATTTGAGTTCCATCAGCTCGAGTCAAAAATGCTTAAATCCGACTCGATTCGATCCTTACGCTTACGGTGCACGATGTTATATTGTATTACAACAATTTTGTAACAATAAATATTGACTAACAATTATAAATATCAAGTGCGCAAAATAAATAAGAATTAAACTAGGTTTTAGCATTATTCAATTTAACGGAATAGGATGACACTCGCAAATCTTAAAATTAAAATATCAGGAAATATCCTTTTTAGGAGCAGGTATTCAGCGATTGGTTCATTTAACGATGATTTTCTTTATGTGATCTTATTCGAAAAATTTCAAAATTATAAAGACTTGTTAAATATGCTATATACAACTTAATTATATACTTTTAGTTGAGTGCAAAAATCGATTTATATATGATTAGAAATATAATTAAACATTACTCAAAGGATAAACAGTGAAATTTAATATATAGATTATCATATCGATAAAAAAAAATTGGTGCAGTTACATGCTGAAATTAAAATGATCACAAGAAAATTTTTAAATGTTGAAACTTAAAATTATTGTAAATAAAATGCGTTCTATAAATGGATAAATTAATCTATTTAAGAAATTTATATAAAACCTTATTGTAAATGAACATAGTGTAATTTCAGTTTTCCGGAATCGTTTTCCGGAACCTTTTCGGAAAAAAAACTGCACAATAAAACTGCAAGGAATTTATTCATAGGTATGATTTCTCAAAACTGGGCGTCTTAAAGTAAAAATTATTTTTTTTACATTAATTAATTTACCGTTATAGAAAATTGCTTCGAAATGTATATTTCGTATATGCTTATTCTATTATAATAAATAACCGTTACAAATAAAATTCAAAGTTTGAAGTTTCACGTGCGATCTTATAAGCGTGAAAATTTTTTTTTTTTTATTCTTGACTAAACGTACACTAGATATTTTTTAAGCAACCACGTAAGAATTTGCTTAAATTAATTCAAATGAAATATCAAAAGTTTATAAATTTGAAATATGTTTTTTCAAAGGAAATATTAATTAAAAAGTGCACTTCCAATTTTTTCTAACCGTATTACAAATTAACGATACCGTTTATTCTGAGAAAAATACCGTTTTGTCAAATAAGAATCATCTATTTATAAATATTTGGCAAATTACTTTATGATTATTTCTTTCATTATTTTTTTTTTTTTCTTTTAAAAAATTCCTAATTTAGCTCTTCGTTTATTTTTAATGAAATCAACTTGTGTCTAGACTATCCTTGTTATCCTTACAAGGCGCGAAATTACGTCAATTTCTTTGGAATGGGGTGTTTCATATGATAAATTTATTCGTTTAAGGTTAAGGTGTTTATTCGGTGTTCTCCGCCATTTCGTAATTTTTTTGCCTTGTAGTCAATTTTTCAATTATCTTCTTTTGCGTTTTTCTTTCTGCGTTTGACTTAATTGTTAAGATTCCCCTTAAGTTCACATTTCATTGACGCTTGTTCATATTCTAAAAAGGGTATCGACTCAATGACTTCTTTGTTAATGCTACTTTTTTAGAACTTGCAGATCATAATAGTCGCAATCTTTTTTCCGTTATATTTCTTATATAAGCAACCCTTTGAGGCTTCAGAAAAATTTAAGGCTTCCCTTCGGCAAAGAAAATTAATCATTTATTATAAAAATGATTAAGTCGCCTCCACTCACATTCTATTGAAATCAAAAGGTGCGATTATCGCATCACGTGATAAATTTTTAAAAGCCTCATACAATTATGAAATGTCGCAATGTCCCCCCGTATGATCCAAAAAAAAAATATATCAAAAATATAGTTCGCAATCAACCTTCTCGTATTTATTTAGTTTGCCTGGGAAGTCTTCCTAACTTTAATTTCCTCACGTAACAAATTATGCCTGGAATGTTAAAGAAAAGAATTTAAAAAATATTGAAAGATTTAGTTGTTATACAACTTTTACTATTTTCTCTCTCCCTACTTTATTCATATACACAATTAGTTTATCGTTCTTATCGAACTTATAAATTTTGAATTAGAACTCAAAAGATAGTTTTACCCCTTCACATATTTGAACATCGATGCTGCACAATCGTATCCAACAAACCAATAGATTCTCTTGCTTTTCAATTTTTCAGGGAGTTCTAGTAAATTTATTTTATTTAATTTACTATACTTCTTAATGTCGAAATTTGATCATCATGAAAAAGATGCAAAACAAATAATAATCTTTATTAAAAAAAAAAAAGATATTTATCTCTTAAGTTGTCAAAGAGTATGTGATGCATTTGATGATTGTATCAACTTATTTTTTATAGGTTGACCCTCAGAATTAAAATCATTTCAGTAAAATGAGATGCAGTTAGTTATTATTAGTAATTTTTTTTTTTGTTAATTATAAATTTGTAAATACGAATTCTTATATGCCTACCCTATGACAAGATATTTATATAATAAAAATAATGAAAAAATATTTTTTTTTAAAAAAAAGATCTATTAAGGCAATTGTTCACGTGTAACCATCCATAAATGTGTAAACTGAAAATTTGTTTGAAATTAAATATTTATGCAATACGGTTCGAAATTCAAATTTCTGACACCCAAGCATCAATTTTATTAGATGGCGAAAGTCTCGGAACTTTAAAATCTAAGTTGTTGATAGTCGAAACACTGATTCTAAAAATTCATTAAAAACTGGAAAATGCGCGTCATATTTTTTTTTTACTTTATTTCCCTTTATTTATATCTATTAATTTGATCTTTATAGCTGATAACAGTTATGGAGAAAAAGATTTAAATTATAATCTTATTAACAAGATACGAAGTATTAAAATGTAAAATACAAAAACAAAAAAAATTTCAAAACATTTGAGAAACTTCGTAATACCGGATAAATCAATTCTCTCCATTACTGAAAACAATAAGTTACACAATATAAATATTTACTGTCGTCCTGCTGAAAACAATAAGTTACACAATATAAATATTTACACAAATAAAAAAGATCATGACAAAACTCATAATGCCTTTCTTATTTATTTATTTTTTTTTTTGTAAAAAAAAAAAAACTTTTCCGGATGTTTACTTACAGAATTCTAGATGACTGAATTTATCACATTAATTATTTGTATTACATAAACACAATCATATTGTATTTAGTTACACAAATAAAGGAGTTATGAAAAGTCGTTCAAAAAAGTGGAAAGAATGAATAACCACGTTAAAAACTGTTGACATGTGATCATATGACACTTTCAAAGTGAATAATCAACACATTAGATCGTTTTATCTATACAAAGTAAAAAGGTGAACTAATTCATTCATTGCTTTACAATATCCTTTTTTTGACGAAGAATCAATAAATAAGAATTTAACTAAAAATCAACCTTGAACTGTTTAGATTTGTAAATAATTTTATTAGTGAAGTGTAAATATAGCAGAAATGTCGAGTCGCATCTATCTGTTTTTCCAATAATTTATTAAAGAAAAATATACTCAACACAAATTTTTGATATTTTTACTATAAATATATAGACTCCTTAACAATGTAAATTTTCTCACATCAAATTTTATTCTGCAGATATAAACTCTTTATTAGGATTTTACGAAAAGCTATATATATTAGGTAAATACAGAAGGAGATAATTATACTTTTTTATTAAAAGAATTAATATTAAACCAAACTCATTATAATTCAATGTTTTGGAATTAATGAAGAATTTTTATAATGTAGTATAACTGAGTAATACGACTTTTATGACCGAATATTAACAATCAGTCATAATATTATTTTTAATCTTCATATTTGTCAAAGATATTTTTTTTTAAAAATAATGAGCAATTCACGAATGATCCGGTGTATTTATATTTGTGGTAATATGGCCGTTAGGCCAATAATATCCAAAAATATATATTTAAGAAAAGCTAATTAAATTAGAATGTGCTTCACTTTCAAAAATACACAGAAAATGATTCAATATAATCGGTAATAGGAAATTTGTAAATCAATCAAACACGGGTCATGTGATATATATAAACTTGAATTAGGGTGTCCAGGATTTGTTGGTCACGATTTTATCACGATTTTGACAATTTTTTTACGATTTTGTGTTAACCACATTCAAATTTGATTGGGTGATTTGTTCGATCACATGATCAAAATTTTCATACTTGTGGTAGACATTTCCGTGAAACCCAAATTCGGTATATTTCTTGATAATATTTCTGTGAAACTCAAATTTGGTATACTTCTTGATAGATCAATAACGTAATACAAACTTAGAATATCTTCTGGTATATGCGAAATAATATGAAATACATATGAAGGATTTTTTTAAAAAAAAATAAAAACCTTCTCGCGTATTTATAATATTTGTGCATAAGTAACACGTTAATTATTTAAAACTTATTATCAAAAACGTTTGTATTATGTTACTCTGATTAAAGTAACACAAAAATGACTATCCATTTGAGTTTCACAGAAATATTATCAAGAAATACACCGAACTAGGAAATGTCTAGTCTCTCCGTGGATCAAAATCGTGATAAAATCGCGATAGAGGAATTAATTTGTCGATCAGGCGGATTTTTAATTTAAATATTGTTGATCGGTCCCGCAACAGTCATTTTTCTTTTTGTTAACAAATATGCTTGGAAGGTAAAAAAAATTTAATTTGTAATAAAACTAAACAAATATATTATTCGAGAATTTATCATCCATCCAAAAGCTTAGAATGCAAATATCCTATAAAAAATAAAATAAAAAGGTCTAATACACTCATCCATATCTATCCACTTCACAAAGGAGAAGAACAGGACGAAAGTGGATTTTTATCTATCAATAACCTCCTGTTACCAAATGTTCGATTTGTTCCAAATATTAAAATTATTCAGCGTTTTAAAAATATAACATTGAGTTCAAATACAAAAGGTGAGCAACAACTGATTTTTTAAAAAATATTGTGGCGCAGGAATGTGTCTTTTCAACATCCCTCAAAAAATTGTGGGTGGCACAGCATAAATTTACGCGACATTTCTCTTTTTCGTTAAAAATTATTTCAGTTTCTTAGAAAGATTTTATTATTCCCTCCCAAAAGGTCACAACGCCAACGTCTAAAATTGGCTCTTTTAGTCGACGCATATCGATATAGTCAATTCAATTATTCAATTAGCCGCAGCATTTAACAGTAATTTCAGAAATTTAATTTTTTCTTAATGTCTGCTTCACATAATACTCAAAATGGCAATGATAATGCTGTACAAGACGCTTCAGCTTCTAGAGAGGGCATCCTTGTGCCTCAAGAATCTTTATTCTATTTCAGACCAAACAACGATTTTCAAATTTATCTCGTTTTTTGTAAAGAAATAACCTCAAATGAACTTATAGCAGAATTGTCTTATAATTATCTTAATGCAAATGAAATTTTCGTATTTTATTTTCAACATCCTTATGATCAAAGAATTTACCATGTGGATTGTGAAATGATTTCTCATTCGGCTATCGTTCAGCATTTAAACTTGAATTTTTTTGGAATCGAATTGAGACACAATGATCAGCAGCAACAACAACCCTTGGAATTTACTTATGACCATAAACAAAACCTTGAATTTCACTTAAGACGATCCCTTGTAGATTATTTGGCGCCTAATCAACCTTCCACTTCTCAGCAAGATAATAATAATCAGTTGGTTTGATCTCAAAATATTAAATATTAATGTTATCAAAAATTATCTAAATTTAAGTTTGTTTATATTTTCAGAATACTTGTTATTGGGTGGTTGTATTAAGCAAAGAACTATTTTCGTTAAAAAAAAATGAGGAATTTATATATTTTTTTCTTTATATATCGCATAAGATGACCATAAATTTTTTATTATTATTAATGAAAGTTTTTGTGTACTAGTAATAGATCTAATGTCTGTTATTTTATATTAATTTTTGATTAGAAATTAATAAAATCTATCACTTAGAGATGTTTGATGAAAATTTAACTTAATGTGAAAAGTTGGATCAAATCAACCATAAATCAAATTAGTAAAATTGTTCATTAAAAGTAGTGGTCGGTCAATTTAGATAATTCACCGTAAAAAGGATTATGAAAATTATGCTAAATTCTTTTATGAAAGAGAATCATTTTAAAAAAGCCCGAAAATTAAAACTTCATTTATCAAGAATTTTTTGATTGGCTTGAAATGTAAATTTCTTCTGAAATATATTTTTAAAAATAATCATTCACCCCACAGCGAATGAACTTGTTCGGAATTTATGGAACACAACCTATGCGCAATTACATCACCCAGTAGGCAAATCATACTTATACTGGAGCTTATCTATTAAAAATGGGTTACAGGACTAGTAAATTGATTTTGAGTAATTGATGATCAAAAAATGGTTACGCCACAATAAACATACTTACCAATAAAAAATTGCACTAAAAATAATATTGAGTCTATATATATAACATTTTATTATAATAATTATTTTTACAAATATTAAATTATTTTAAAAATAATGAAACTATATATCTAAAATTTTGCTATTAAATACGCCATGTCAAAAATATTGTTACATCAATTTCGTAACACTTGAGATTTTTGAGATTTTGCTATTAAGGTTCCCGTAACCCATTTTTAATAGATCAGCTCCCATATACGAAAAAAAAGGTTCTTTTTTTTTTTGGATATAATAAATAAAAATTTTTTGGATAAATTTTTTGGATAAATTTTTTTACACGATACTAACGACCATTTTTTTATAGTTCTTATTAGTGCTCCGTAAGTTTCGGGTCGGATTGAAGAATATTCCGTTAATATTTACCGGACTTGAATTCGACCCGACCCTTAACTCTCGAATTTTTAAGGGTAATATTTATTTATAACAAATAATGAAAAAAGTAGCATTAAATTTGAAAGTTTATTATTTTTGAAGTTCTTTGGTAGTAATTAATTCAAATTTGATTTTTTAAAATATATTATTGCCACCAGGAATTTGTAGAGGTTGAAACCGGTTAGTTTTGTTAATTAACCGGTTAAGACGTTATCGTTAACCGGTTAAAATATTTAATCTTAACTTCTGGACAAAATTTAATTTTCGGGCAGAATAAAATTTTTTGTGATTACAAAATTTCGCAAGTTTTGCCTAAATTTATAGTGCCGGCCTGAGTTAAATTAACCGGTTATTAACCGGTTAAGGATTTTTGGCTCTAGGAATTCGAACACAGACGCGCGATTATATCGGCTTTAAGACATGAACATTCGTTGCTTTATTAAAATAATTTCATTTTTCTTTGGATGAAGGTGTTTTAAATAACAACAAATATTTGATGTATTTGAATCACCAATATTGCGGCGCCATGTTTTGTCCTATAAAATTTTCTTAAAAAAAAAAAATAATAATATACTACATAAGAGCAGTAGACATCTAACTTCACGATGGTTTTGAATTTTTATGTTCAGGTGGAAGAATGTTTTCTTCAAAAATTTCTTTGGCAATAACCTCACTTCGCAATGCTTTTCATTTCCAAGAGAAGCTATGTTATCAGATTGGTAGTTTCGCTCATTATTTAGATTATAGTCGCGCATATCATTTATATCATTTAATCACCTGGGTCAAGCAAAATTGTGACCCTAACCCGACGGGTTTTAAGAAATTAGGACTCGTGACAAAATGATAGTCCCGACTCGAATTTTTTCTCGATTCGAGTCAAATGACTCGGTTGATTCCGTCTCTTCGTTGGTATGGAAATTCGGTAAAGGGTATATTTATAAAAAAAAAAAAATATTTCAATTTGAAAAATTTAAATAATAATCATAAAGAATTAAATCTTCATTTGCTTCTTTTGATCGCTTGATGTCTTGTACATCTTCTTAGACCTTCAAATTTCGAAATAAAATAATCATGTAAACTTTGCTGCGACGAGATTCAATCAAGTTTTTTTCTTTTTTTTTAAAAAAAGGAGAAAATTCATGTTCATTTATTTGTTGTATCATGATAAGAAAACAATTTCGCAAGTATAATAAATATTTAGGTAATCTTTTATGTAATATTCACTTAATATTAAAATCTAGTTTGCCGTCCTGCATTACTTATTGTTACTTGTAACACTACAATTTCAAATAATAAATATATATTTATTAGTTACGCATTTTTTAAAAAATTTCTATGAAACAATTATGTGTGATTTTTTTTATAAAATTAGTTAACATGGACTAAATAACTAAAATGCAGATTATCAACCTAATATACGGTTAATGATATTAGTAAGAACGTCTCGTCTATCGCCAAATTCAAAACAATATGCATTCATTCGGATAAATTTATCATTATTATAACGTGTTAGTATGTGCGCATAACATTATTACTTATTTTTGAATTCCATCCAAACTAAAATTATAGAGAATGAATCACATGTCACACAGAAACACAATCACCACGAACTTAATTATGTATCATTATAATTTGATGTTTATTTAATTTGACAAATATTCATTTTGTGAAAGATGGTATTATGACAAAAAGAAAATTCATTTATTAAAAGAAATAATTGTTTCCTGTGCGATGTTTGTAAATTATACAGTTATTCGCAGTTTTTTAGTGTTTATGGGTTGTAAACAAAGCAAAGGTAAGCAAAAGGTTTTGCATTTTTAATTATTTTATTAATAATAACGGAGTTTCTAATCTAATACAACGTAGATAAAGTATTGCTTCAACGTCGGCGCTCTATATGATCAGGTAGGTTATTACAATACAATGAGAAGGGAAAGGGAAAGGGAAAGGGAAAATAATACTAAATGTCATATTTTATTATTTAGATATATCGGACGCTAATTTTTAATAAAAAAAGTCCCACAATTATATACCAGAAAATAATAAAGGACTTTATTGTCCAGAAGACATATTGGGGCATATTGGCCAGATAACATATTTGGCCACCAAACAACTGGCCAAAATTATCTTCACGATGCAACTAAATGCTTCGTTAATAATAATTTTTATTAATTTGCAAATAATTGCGAATTTTCTGATTACGCTTATACTCCAAAATTATCTACACCACAACATACACAACACACATTTATTTCACTTTTCTCAAATCTAACCGTCCTTTAATAAGAAAATTAAATCGATATTGAATTGAAACTACCCAAACAAACTTTACGCTTTTAACTTAAATTTTACTTAAAAGGAAATATACGCTAAGTTGTTTAATTAGTTTCATTTCTATCATCGCAATTTACTATAAGGCATTAATGATCTATTACAACAAGCGTGTTTTGTTTTTGGTCGTGACAGTTAACATCACTATAATAGATTTCTATATGGGTCGTGTCACAATTCGGTAACGAGATTGCCGATCTGAAATAAATGCAGAGAGGAGGGAGTCCTAATACATAGCAATAGCTTATTGATTATACTAAGATAATTATAAAAACCAAAGTAATTATTTTGATTCAGCATACGGAAACAAATTTCAATAAAAATTTATTTATATTAGAAACTGAGTAAACTGAGTTCACTTTTGAACAATGAAATTGGTGCAATAATCAATCTCAGACGAATATACGATACGTACGGTATGTAATCATGCTAAAAATTAAAATTGGTTTAAATGTATTTTTTTTTAGACTCCATCGATTTTTCCCCCGGAAATGTAGATCTTGAAAATAAAAAAAAGCCCCAAAAAAAATTTACTTTTTTGCCAAGTACTATAAAAAAGTCGTCAGATGACACTTTCATTAAAGGTATTAATAGCATTATCAGCGGTGGAATATTTGAAACATGATTAAAACAAAGAATAAAGAAACTATAATATAGTTGATATAGTATATGGTACGAAGATATGACACATTATATATATAGCCTTCCCCTCCTATCATTCAATTTCATTTAAAACAAAAAATTCCGTATTTTTTAAGCATATTAGGTTAGTATGCAGATTTCGATAACATGATGTCTTTTGATATGCAAGGATTTTCGTTACAATAACTTAACTTTATTAAATATTGTAGTTAATTCAGTTAATTCCTGAACATTCGTGCATTTTAAATCATGCATTTAATAATAATTTTGGTCACTTTAAAACAAATTTATTATTTATTATTCATAAATTTTAAAGTTCGCAGAATCTACAGAATCTACATAGTCAAGAATTGATTTTTTAGTTTTATTCGGTAAAATAAAATATAATTGCTGCAGTTTGATTCTTTTTATAAGTGTATTAATTAATAGTGCGACTATTTATCAAATATGAATAATCATGACAGTATTGATTCGTCATTTTAAATAATCTTCGCTTTGAGATTAGTGTAGAAAATAAGGATATTATTAGTTGATTAATTGAAGGTACTCGGAGAAATAAAATATAATAATGAAATAAAAATAGAAATAATGAACTAAAAAAAAAATCCCCAAAATTTTACGAAATTTCTTAAATCTTTTAATGAAAAATCAGCGTGAATGAATTTTTCGGGTACTGAAAAGTATGGTTTTAAATGTCATGCATGTATAAAAGATAATATAGATATTGAGTATGATATGATCTCCTATGTTGTATAGTATAGTTTATGAAAATTTATACAGTATAGTATTTTATTTTATCTATACAGTATAGTTGCAAATTAACTATACTTTGAGTATAGAAATTTTTAATATATAACACAACCAATACTGTATAGAAATACTAATAATCATACTCTATAACATTTAATCGTACATATTGGTAAAAAATTTCGAATGTCAGACTTAACGCTAATTTCATAATTTTTGCACCATTAGAAAAGTTATTCAATCACATTTAGTCGCATTCAGTCGCTTTAAATGAATAAAAGTTAGTAATATAAGATATGAATCATATACGCGCACCCCAAATATTTGTTATCCATCTCATCTAGTAATTTATATTTAATAGAATTATTAGAATTATTTTTTCTGATTTCCAAGAAAATGACGATAGACCCTTTAACAGCAATTGCTGTTGGCTATGCTACTAAAAAGATATTTTTTAAAAAAAAAGAAAACCCAAACTACACCAGTAACACCACTGTTAGCTACACCGTTATAAATCCAACCACAACCATAGTTCCTACAAGCTCCAGTCCAGCCAGAGTTCTTATAAGCTCCAATCCAACCAGAGTTCCTATAACCTACAATCCAACCAGAGTTCCTACAAACTCCAATCCAACCAAAGTTCCTACAAGTTCCAATCCAACCCAGTGATGGCAAATGAACAGGTCATTTGACTAATTTTCAAATGACCCGAAGTCATGTCAAAATGACCTTGGTCATTGAGTCATGAGTCATTTGC
>CAMKVN010000435.1:0-29148 GCA_946474995.1 Funneliformis geosporum | reverse complement strand
ATATTTTTATAATAAAATTTATAATGAATTTTAAGTAAAAATCAAAAAAATCGATAGGTTTAATAATAAAAATTTATGTTAAAAATTAATTAAAATTGTTTAAAATTGCAAGCAAATTTGCATGCAATTTTTTACCATTAAAGGGATAATTTATTTAATATTTATTTTGCATTTATAACAAAGTTTTTAAAGAAATTAAAGAATCTAATAAAGTTAATTTTAATAAAGAATTATAATAAATTTATTATTTATTCTAATAAAATTTAATAAAAGTCTCTAATAATAAAAACTAATTATGTGATAAAAAATTTGCTATAACCTAATGATGATTATCAAAACTATTTTTAACTAGTTTAACCAATTTCATCATCATATAACCTAATTTTTTTAAAAATTAGTTTTACCAAGTTTCAGCATATCTAAAATTTGTGCTTCTGATATAAAAACATTGAATTTTATTCCATTGATAAGTATCAACAAATTCACTCCTTTATGTGAATTGAAACAATTTTTGAATTATTTCTTGAAAATTTTCCTTAATAGCAAATAATTGATCCAATAGATGATATTAATATGTTTTCTTTTTTAATGAATAAAATCTATTTAAGTCCCATCATTTGATTTGAATGCTTCATCTGTAAATAATTTTTATTGATCACATTTAAATAGGATGATCGTGATTGTCAGTAAAATAATCGTTGGTAAAATGGCACAATGATTGTAAAATTTTTATTACTTACTAATAGCATCATCTAAATCATCTATAAAATAAAATAAAATAAATAAAAATATAAATATATTAAAAACCAATTAATCTTGAATTTTTCACTTTAATCAACGTTAGAATAATTACCAATATCTTGTATTCCTATTTTACAACGGTCATCATCATTTAGAACTTCATTCAATTTTTTGGTAAAATCAAGTAAACGACTCGTATAATACGCTCGTGGATGAGATTTGGTAGGTTCAGTTGTAAAAGATGTAAAAGAAATATTAGTTTGATTTTGTTTTAAAATTTTATCTTGTTTTCGAAATTCTATAACATCATTTAAGAATTTTTCATCAACATTATTATTATAAAGACCATCGATCCAACTCCCAATAACATCCTTAATTTCTAATGTATCTGGCCTTTTTAACGGATCATCATCCCAGCATCTTTTCATCAAATCTATATAACCTTGTGGAATGTTTTCAATGTTTTTAGGACGTTCGCCTTTACAAATACTTAAACCAAGATAAAAATCATGCGCTCTATCATTAAATGGAGGAATTCCGGAAATCAATTCCCACATAATTATGGAAAAACTATATATATCACTAGCGGGAGTATAAGGGTTACCTTTTAAAACTTCAGGTGCTACGAATGGCAAAACACCATAAATATGATCGTTTTGAGTTGGAGATCGAAATTCTGACACAGGTTTACATAATCCCAAATCACAAATATCAGGATTTAAAATATTGCCATCATGAAAATCACGATGAACGTAATTTAATTGATGTATGGTAGCAAGTCCACTAATGATACGGTTCAAAAAATCCATTTTAAAACACCAATCCTCTTTAAATATATTGGGTAAACATTTCCTTAAACTTCCTTTCTCTTCAAATGTCATTGCTATCATATAATTTAAAGTATTTGGATCTTGAGTAAAACCGTATAATTGAACAAGGTTATGCGTTAATTGGCTACATTTATAATGATACTTCCACTAATAGGTCATAAATTAAAATTATTATTATTATTATTTTTTTTTTTGAATTTGAACTGAATTAATTATAACTTGGAATAAATAAAAAATTAATATTCATACCTCATTCAAAAATTCCTCATTTAAATTTGATGAATCATTTATACATTTAAGAGCTACAGGCCATTCATACTTATGTCTAACCCATTGCTTTTTATCACAAGACCATTCCTTGATGTGTCCATCCAACCAATTGGCCTTATATACAATACTAAATCCCCCTTTATCAAGATATTCAATATTTTCAAATCTATCATATGGAATCCATTCTAAAACTAGGCTTTCTCTCGAAGCGTTCAACTGAGATTCTTGAATGAATTTATCGATGAATTCATTTCTACTAGTCCAATTAGGAAAATTCTGTCGAAACCTTTTAGCATTGCACTCTTTGCACCATCTGGCCGTTGCATACGGTCCATTACATTCAGGACATTCAGGTTCTTTAAAATTATTATTCTTCTCTGCGCTTTCAGATAGATAGCAAAGAATACTTTTCGAATAATGAAAATAATATATTAAAAATTACAAAGATGAATGATTGTCATATGAACAACATACTTTTATTAAAGATTTCGCATAATTTCTTGGAAAGCATAAACATACTATTGTAAAGATTTTTCTCTAAATAAATTGATCTTAAAAAGCTAAATTATCGATATTCATCAAACTTAAGCTATAATTGGTAATAAATATTGATGTAGATTCGAAGATCCAGTATAACTCGTTATTACAATATGCAGTTATGTGCCTCATAACTGCGGCACATTCTTGGAGCTCAGTAAAATTTCACTAAACATATTGCTTATTGCAAATACAGCAGTTACTCATTTAGATGTGATAATATTGAACTAATTAAAGCCAAGACCAGTCCATTTTAACATTTCTTGTTGAACCTGTTTAGGGATTACACCGAAAATCCTTAAAACATAAAACGTATTTTTTTTCCACTCATACTTAAAACGGTTCTATCTAATTTCGGGGTATAAAACTAAATTAGTTTGCGCCCTATACTCTTAAAAAAATTTTAACCAAATTAAAGTTGGATGATAATTCCTTTATTATTGTTTACAAAAAAAGATATTTATGAGCCTATATCGATATTGATTTGACAAATATTCCATGTATTTTCGGTATAATTAAATTCTTTGGTTACTTTTGTACATTTAATAAATTTATTGAACTATAAAGGTAATATTCATAAGTGCTTGTTAAATGTAATTCATGTACATATGAGGTAATCAATAAAAAGCCGACCCTCCGTAATTTCCGAATCTCCTGTGAAGCTCTAAGAGATTCCATGGCGTCGAGGCGTATTCTGAATCTCTGAAGGGAACGGTGGAATGATTTGCGCCAAGTCTTCTTGTTCTAACGTTGTAAGAATAAAATATATAATTGAAACACAAATCATGATTTTGAGTATAAATAAGATTGTGGATTTTTTTAAACGATCCACCATTAGCAGATTCCACACTTGTCAAGTACATTGTTTTTTTTTCACATTCCTTTATTGTTGTGAAATTACAAGCAAAAGTATGTTTTCAAAAGAGAATAAGAATTTAGAAATTATCCCATTCCTACAAACGAGGCACACTCTTTCATTAATCTTTAAAGCTCTTTTCATCTGTATCGTCATTTGGAACGTTAGCAATTATTTGTTTTATATAAAGGAACAGAATGAAACCGTAGATAATATTGGCGGGAACGAACTCGTACCCACATTAGACGTAAGTTAAAAATCATTCCTTCGCTTTCCTTCCTCATTTTTTTTTTTTACCCCAAAAAATTAAATTTTTTTTTTTAAAAAAATATAGACGACACTCATTAATGATAATGCCGAAGCCGAGGATGTAAAAATAGCACACGATATCGAGATAAATAAAAAGTACTGCGGATCGGCCGAATGCAAATTCTTATTTGCACATTATATAACAGAACAAGAATCACAAGCAAATTCACATTTTTATTCATTTATACAATTGGCGGAAATGCTTAACCGTACAATCGTATTGGTAAATGTACAAAATTCGAGATTGGGATCTTGTCAAAACCTTCCGTTTAGTTTCTATTATAACGTGGAGGCGATCAAGGCATTGTTTCCAAGGGTAAATTTTATCACGCAACAGGATTTTCTAAATTGGACCAAACAACTTTATCGTAAACCCGACACCATTTTCAGGTATATTGAACAAGATGGTATACCTAATACGTCAAGAACGATAACGATAGATTTGGATGTCCTATTAAAGGATGAATGTCTTGAACAATTTGACCTTAATTTTAAAAAAGATGATTCCATTGTCAAGATGCTTTATATTGGGTTAAGAAGTTATTGGACAACGCAGATGAGTAACCTTGTCATCATAGATTACCTAACAAAGCACCTAGATCTTAACGAACCGGTCATATTAATTAGACACGAACTTAGGTATCCCCTATTCCCTTCAAAGGGACCCATTATACCATTGCCTTATGCCAACCACTTGATGGAAGCGGCGAATAAGGTGAAGGAACGATTAAGTAAATTTATAGGGATTCACTGGAGAATGGAATCGGCAAAACCAGAAATGATGCCTGCTTGCGCCAAAGGGTTGATTAAATATATCGAAAAGATGAAAACCACGAGTAATATTAAGAACGTATTTTTTGCCACGGATTATCCTTTAACCAATGTGGGGGAAAATAAAACACAATCAAATACATTCATAAACATAAACAATAATCATCATTTGGCGATGAAACAGTTAAGATCGGCTTTTACGTTAAACACTTGGGTATCAATGAGATCGTTAGATTACCTTTATGAAGAATTTCCCGAGTACCGAAAAGAAATCGATCAAGAGTTTGATGAATCTGGAGTTCAAGGAATACTTGACAAGTTGGTTTTGATCGGAGGGGATTATTTTGTAAGTGGACCACGTCAATGTGCTAGAATATTGAGTAATTTTACAAAAAGGATTAGCGAGGAAAGGCATAGATTAATAAATGGTGGAAATAAGAAGATCCGTAACGATGTTTCACGATGGACACTAAAATAAAAAATTTCAATCTTTTTTTTTTTTTTTCCAACAATAATAAAAACCGAAATAAATAGAGATTAATAGACATAACATTCACTTTATTATCATTAATATTTAATTCAAATAGCTAATTATACAACGGATACCTACATACATATTGTTTCAAGACAAAACCCCCCGCGTTACTAAATAAACCATCTTTTAATCGAATGAATAATCTTTCAAGATATGAGTAGGGTTTTTAGCGAAAAGAGATATATATTTTTTTTTCTCAATAATTGAACTATTAAGAAACCTAGTATAGAGCAGGCGTTTGCTATTTGGATTCTTGATTTAGTAATAATATACATTTAGGATCCTTTTGCATTTTCTTTATGTCGAATGTATTTTTAGCTCAGAACAATGCGCAATCAAATTGCACATGTTCGTTCCAAGCTTTGGAAGCTAGTTGTTACAAAAATATCTCACGCTACATTGATTTATTCCATGTGGTTAGTTGGGTATTGATTTTTGTCCCCAATTTGCTAATCTATATTTAAAACAATATTAATATTACTTTGCCTAAACTTATTTCAGAAACTAGTTTCGACTAGGCAACTTAATATTGAATATTTATCGCACATCAGCCAACAGCATATGCATAAATAAAATTAAAAAATTTGCCAAAATAAAAAATTCTAAAATTAGAATTGAGTATATCATTTTATTTATTTATTTATTTATTTTTTATAAAATTAAAATCCTTTACTATAAATGAGATACCACGGTTTAAAAGTTTACCTTTGACTGATAAAATATATTTCTTCTCTAAAGATATTCTTTGATATTCTACTTCGTTAGGAATAACGTAATTTTTTCTAATAACGGGAATGACTTTCTTTTTTACCACAACCATTAAAAAAAAAAGAAACTGTGCAAGTTTCATTGTTCTTTTCATTTAAGCTGAAACAAATGTTTGTGATCGAAACTGTAGATCTGGGATAACGTCAAATCGAAGAGAATTTCATGAGATCACATTTTTTTGTGAAGGCAAATTCTTTGAATTTAACCCTTTCGACAAGGGGGGAATAAACAAGATTATTAATTTGGTTAATAAATCATATAAACATTTCCGCTTTCTTGGTTAATCCATGCAATGCGAGCATGCTCGCTTACATGGAAATTCCCATATTTGGGTGATAGGATATCAACAAATTATTTATTGTCTATTTGTCAATACTTGGCAAATAAATGTCAAGTATGCTTATAGTATTTCTTTTTCCGGGGTAATCATTCTAAACAATCATAGCCGTTTCGGATAAAAAACCGCTATTGTTTCTTTTGTTTATCGTTGATTTTATTAGATGAAAAGGTACTTCAAAATTCGATCATCATGCACCTACATGTAACGAGAAAAAAAGTATTTATAAACATGTTCACGTCGTTAAAAATTTTTTTTCCCTCAGTCAATTACTAGATAAAATATTCTTCTTATTTTAATCATCTCTTTTTTTTTTTTTTTTTTCCTAATTGTAAAAAATCCATACCTGTCGCAGCGCGCAGGAAAAAAAAAAAAAAATAATAATATAAAGTAATTACTCTGCCCCTAAAATCCTTTTTTTTTTTATAAAAAAAAAAAAAAAAAGAAAAGAAAAATGCTCACAAAGTACATTCTATTCATCTCGCTCCTATCGTTAATCTTTAAATTTCCTTCCGCGCGTTCACAATGTGTAGATCTCAATATATTCGATCATGCTCAAAGGCAAGGTAAACTTTGTCCTCAAATTGAAGATCCACCAAAAGGCAACACAAGCCTATTAAAAATGACAAATGCGCCACTTGAACAACTTGATAACAATGACATGATACAAATATTATTTACATGCGATGAAAAGAATAAACCCGTATTATGTAAAAAGGCGAAAACAGCTTTTCAAAACGTAGCAAACTTGGTTTCGGATACAATAGATTTCAAAGTTCCAATAATAATTAACGCCAGCTTTACCAAAATATGTGGTAGTTTCATAAATTGTGATCCGACCAAACCGGGACCACTTGGAGCTGCGGGACCGTCAAGGCTCATCCCTTTAAAGGATGATGATGAAAAGACGAGATTATATCCACAGGCATTGGTGAAACAATTTAAATTAGAAAAGCATCCCGAATACTCGGAGGTTGACATTCAAGCTGGGTTTAATTCTGAAATATCAACTTTTTGGTTTAGAGGTGATCCCGAAATTGGCAAAGATCAGGTAGATTTTGAATTGGTCTTGGCGCATGAATTCTTACATGGTTTAGGATTTCTTTCTTCTTGGGATGAGTACTTAAATTTTGATACCCCAATCGGTCTATCTCCTTTCCCATCATTCTTAATTACCACTGATGATCTCTCATCATCAAATATTGGACCAATCACATTTACCGGATTTCAAGAATTTCCTTTTGATAGATATTTATCATTAACCAAAGATAATATTCCTCTCTCATCTATCGCTGATAAAATAAATCAATTTGCAAATTCCACGACCACGTTTGCAAATGAACAAGAATTTACAAATGCGTTCACAAATTCCAGTCAATATCTAGAATGTAAACAAATGCTTCAAAACAGTATCACGAAAGATTCTATCGTATTCAAGTTATCCGATAATGATTTATATACAATCGAAACCTCTTTGGTCCCCTATAAACAGGGTTCTACCTTAAAACATGGAGATTTTGATACTTTTAGCAATTCTACCGATTTCTTAATGAGATGGAGATCCCCACGTCAAGTCACCATGGAAAATCTGCTATCTATCAATGGTAATGTTTCCGATTATACCAATCCCATCGGTCCAAAGACTCTCAAGGTTTTAGAGGCTTTAGGGTATGTGTTTATGAAATTCTTCTTTACCTTTTTCGAGAAAAACCAAATTAAAGTTTTTTTTTGAATTCAGATACACGATTAAAAATAATCCTAATGAGCAAACTGCCAATGATGTAAAACAAGGTGATAATAACCTTCAATCCACTTCTGGAACAGAAAGTAAATCAACTCATTCAAGCACATTATTACTGTTAATAATAATTAATACTATCTTATTATTCTAAAAAAAAAAAAAAAAAAGACAATCCTTGGGCTTGAACAATTTAAAATTTTGTAGAAAAAAAATTAATGTGAATTTATTTTTAATTCTTCTCGTGTATAATTAATTAATTATCCCTAATTTCTTTATATATTTTGTATTTGTAAAAAAAAAAAAAAATTAATTTAGAAGATATGTTAGTAAAATATGGCTGTTACATAAATCCAACCCTTTATAAACCCAAAATAAGAACATTTTTAATATAATACCAAAATTAGGAACAAAATAAACAATCTTTTGACTTTATCTTATCTTACTTATTTTTCCAAGAATGTCTCCTATTTAGGATATTTGAATAGGGATGAAAATGTGTTACGGATGTTACATCGGTCGAGATTTTTTATATATAATATAAAAACCGAAAAATCTATTCGGTTAATGTTGTTCCATTTGCCGAGTTGCCAACACTTACGTTTAAAGCCGGCCTGTTCAAAATTTTTTAAATTGTTTTATAATAACGTATCAGCCTCATCAAAGGAGGGTAAGTACATAATCATTAGCATATGTAAAAGATTACTTCATTGAAGGCTAAAAAACGAGGATGTAGATAAACTGTAATGTATACCAAATAATTGTAATCAATTGTATACTTTTTGAATTTATATAATTATCGTATAATAAAAATATGATTGGTTCTAATAAATCTGACCGTACAAGTACAGTTGATATGTATACCCAAAACAGATGATTAAAGTCATAATGTATAAATACCTAATTAATGTATTGCTCTAAATAAGCTTCTTTATTATAGACCCCCCACTCCCACCAAAAAAAAAAATGAAATTTCTTAAAAGGAGGAATTTATTTATTCTTGTAACGGTTATAATATTTTATATCATAAGCATTCGCTTATTCTTTGAGAGAAATGGAATCGAAATTCATTCTTTCCAAAATGATCCCAATGAAAAATTCATTACATATTTACCACATAGCGGATTTCATAATCAAAGAGTCTCAATGGAGAATGCATTCTTCATGGCATACTTTTTAAATAGAACCTTGATATTACCTCCAATAATTTTCCTTGACGGTATATCGCACATTTATTCCGAGAATACCGATAAACTTTACTCAGGATTGATTCCATTAAATCGTAATTCCAACAATTTTAAATTTTGCAAAAATAACCAATGCAAAGATATTCAATATACCTTATATCCCTGGGAAGAATTATTTGATATGAGGTGGATACGAGAACGTATTAAAATAATTCATCGAAGTGATTTTAATTTATCATCCCTTCTAAATTCTTTGAGTATTACCAACGAAAAGGAATTTTTGTTCTTAAAAGATAAACATATTTATCAACATAAGTTTTATGATGATTCAGATTCAAAGATTCCATTAAATAAATATCATATGAGAATCAATCTTTCGAATTTAAAGGAAGATCATAATAACAAAAAATTAATTCACTTTGGTAGTTTGTTCTCTGCATTAAGAATCGTTAAGGAATTACCAGAGAGTAAAATATTTTGGAAGAATTTAACACGAGAATTAGTTCCAAATAATCAAATCATGATTGAAATTACTCGGAATATTATCAATGAGTTGGGTGGTAAAGGAAATTTTATTGGGGTTCATTTCAGATTGGGTGATTCATTCTTTAAAAATCACAGAAACGTAACTTTGGATAAAATGACGCAAAGGATTATAAATGATTACATCAAAAATTCCGTACCAAACCATCAAAGTGACAAATTATTTAATTTATGTAAAAATGATTTGATCAAACCAAACACGGTACCTTTAGTAGTATTCTTGGCAAGTGATAAAGACAAATCAGATCCTACTTTACAATCATTTCTCGAAATATTTCCTTGCACGTTTATGCAATCTGATTTTAATTATTTACTTGAACCTTTGAAAAAGGTAATCAATCCATTAGATAATATGAATATGTATAAATTTTTATTGCCATTTGTGGATTTATTAACTGTCTCGCATGGAGTTAAATTTTATGGGACAGAGAAAAGTACTTTTTCATCATACGCTCAACGATTACACGATTTATATTAAGATGATAACCTTGTAGATTCTATTTCAATGTAATATAATATATAAATTTATTTAGTATAATGGTTATTTATTATTTTTATTATTCTTATTATTCTTATCATAATTATTATTAACGATGTATATCACACTTAATAAAACAGGATGCAAAAAAAAAAAAAAAAAAACCATAAAAATGTTTAAACATACATTATATGATAGATGGATAATCTTTAAATAATTTATCAATTTCACAAGAGATCGACCATTGCTTGTTTACAAATTTTTTCCATAATAATATTTTTAATTAACAAAATTTATAATTTTTTTTAAAGCTATTATTTATATTATAGAAAATTAAATAAATAAATAAAAATGACAGCAAGATCTAAATTACCAATAACATTAGTGAAGGATCACCACCGAGATCATCGATCATCATCACGAATAAAAAGTTGATTGACGCACCTCGTTGTGGCAAGAGCTTTTTTTACATAATATATCGAGTTATTAATATAAAATTTTGGAAATGAAACCAGCCCGACTGAAAGAAGGCTAAGCGAGATTTAAAAATTTATCAAAGAATTTGATGAAAGATAGTCGAAAGAAATTGTTGAAAAGAATGTTTTTGAATATTTAGTATATGATGCCTCATGGAATTGAAAATAATATCAATCAATTAATATTTATACATATTGAAACAAACGTTCGGCTTATCTAAAGTTCTGGCAAATTTAATATTATAACTTTAAAATCTTGTAATAACACTTTATTAAGAAATCACGGTTTCGTGACATTATTTTTTTATTATATATCGCATAACCTAATTAAAGATTTTCATTAAGTCGAAGCACCCACCACCAATCATCTAGAATATAATTCAAGGAATTAATTAAATATTAATAACTAAAGTAATAATCTAATAAAATAGCTGATTATGTTATTTAGATAAACGAAATAATGAATAATGACAAAATACATAAAAGTCCAATTGTCCAAACTGAACTTCTGACTTTTGGATAATCAAACCAATACAAAGGAAAATAAATCTAGAAAATCGCAACCGATAGTAATTAATTAGCAATTGATTCACTTCAATTCGAATTATGATAATATAAATCCTAATAATACTTACCACTCGTAAAATGATATAAATGATACATAAAATATTAGCGGTCATTTCAATCTTTTGATATTTATTACCAAAAGGATTCAAATTAAACACATGAGAAAATGCGTACGTAAATACTGCTATAGAGAAGAAAACAAGTCCTTCGAATGTATTATTTGCTGCTCCGACCGCTCTTTTCCCCCAAATCGGCTATAGACGTACAAGAAAAATAAATTAATATAAAATTTAAAACCATCTTTGAAAATCTCATTATATTTACCAATCTATTATATTGGTCTCTTGGATTTGAATTATCATAGCCTTCATCTTGTTGTGCTTGAGCCTTTCGTACTGGTACTAATGCAACGAAATAAAGTAAAAACATGATAAACACACAAACGAATGGGATTTCAACCCCTGAAGAAAATTCCATCTTTTTTTTCAGTGATATTATTTTTTTTATTTTTATTTTTTATTTTATTTTAAGAATGAAATCTTTTTTCTTGCTATTAAAGGCGTTTACCAATTTATATGCATTAATTTAGGTTTTAAACCTTGACCATAAACAGTATGATCAACGACCAAGTTTCAATTACCAGATATATTGTCAATAATAGCGATCACGGGATATTGCCGTTTTCGGGTGTTATAAACACTTTGTAGATCAAATTAGTCGAAACAAGTATTCGCCCGCCCGAAACATTAACTCGGGCGGCGATTTTATTTATATACGGTATTCCATTTTTTTATAAATAAAATTTTTTTTTTTTTACATTGCTTCTGACTTGAAGACTGCAGCGGTGACTGATAGTTGTTGATAATTTTCAAGGAAATAATATTGATCCTTTCATATCTATTAAGTGTATTAAGTGACTTGATATATAAATTAAAAATATAATGCATTCGTTTTAGGAAATAACCTCCTGTATCCATAATCAAACATGGGTGACGATATCATATCCTGTTAGAGGCGTAATCGTTTACTTATTCAATCAATTGTAACGTAACACGCCTATCGAAAATCGTATGATAATCCATTTTTTTGAAAAAAAAAAACATTAACAATGTCATTATTGCGTATCCATTTGTAACTCTGTTTTTAATATGTCTTTCTATTTACCAGCAGAATTATTAAACAAGATTTTCTGTTTTATTGATGAAAATGATGTAAAGACACTTTATTCTTGTATATTAGTAAATAGGGTTTGGTGTAAAACCATGATTCCGCATTTATGGAAACGTCCTTTTCGACTTGCAATCAAAAAACAATCAGAAAAACTTGTACCCGCGTATTTTTACTACTTCTCCAAAGAAACGAAAAGTATTTTACAATTTTATACACCTTCTTCCTCCTTTGATACGACACCAACCTTTGATTACCCAATATTCCTAAGAGAATTGGATTACAGCGAAGTTTATTTGGCGATAAGAAGATGGTGCGATTTACGTAATAGAACAAATCAATCAACAGGATTTGAAGTTTTTAAACAACGAGGACGTCAAATTCTTTTTATACTTCAAGAGTTAAGTAAGTTATTTATGTTAAAGTGTAATAAATTGGATTATTTATCTTTGGATATTAAAGCAATTAGGTGTGGTACTTTTGGAAGATTAGCAGATTGTATGTTGGCCCTGACTAATTTTCCTGGTGCTTCACATTGTCTTGTTCAATTAAAAAAATTTGTTACAAGAGGAATATATGATAAAGATATTATATTTAGATCTTTGATTCAATATTGTAGAAATATTGATGAAATGATCATTGAAGATAGTGATTCTAATGAAGGGGACTCACTTGTAGATTTAATTACCTCTCAAAGGAAGTTACGTAAATTCACAATTGGAAATTGGTGGGGTTGTTTATTAAAGGTATTAAAATCTTTGGGTGATCAACGTAATAGTTTGACTTTCATTGAAATTTATGGATGTCATTTTCGTAGTGACTTCGATAATGATATAATCTTTAATGGGGTGATCTGTTGTAAAAATTTAGAAACTTTAAAGATCGAAGAATGTTATAACTTAACGAGCAATACCATGAAACCATTAGCAAATACTATATTCCCGAAATTACACACCCTTTATTTTTCCAATTATTTATTAATTGAAGATGTAGAAGATCTTAATGATCAAGGGATAATCCCAAATGATGATCAAGGCCAGGATCACCCCCATTTAGAACTCATAGCTATTATCCAAAATGCGAATATAACTTTAAGGAATGTAAGATTGAATATGGATTTATTGGATTATCCTAATATAATTACTACTTGCGCTACAAATTGTCCAAATATCACTCATTATAAAGCAAGGATTCAAAATCATTCGGAAATGAATCAATTACTACTACTCTTAAAATCTTGTACTCGATTAGAAAAATTGGAGATAACGGCCGAGAAATGGGAGTGTTCTGACTTTGGATTGCCATGGGAAATTGATTTGTTTTTTCCGGATATAGGAAAATCATTACCAAAAACTTTAAAATATTTGGATATTGATGGATGGAGTTGTACTCCATTGGGTTTAAGTAATTTTTTAAAGTATTGCAATGTTGAAATTAAAAGGATGAGTTGGATGTGTTATATTAGTAGTGCTGATTATTTGGATGTAATAGAGAAATACGCGAAATTAAAAGGCAGAACGATCAATGGACATATAGAAAAGAAAAAATGGGGTCTGAACTTTACTTTAATCGTAGATTTCGATTAGAAAATTGTACGATGCACGTGTGAAAAATGTAAATTTTACATTATAGACTTTTTTAAAAAAACAATTATTTATATGTAATCATATATTGGATGAACATGTTTCGCTTATAATACTTTTACTCTAGATTAGTAATGTTAATTATGTATTTTGATTCAGAAAAAATTAATAATGCTCGATCTGATACTCATGAGAAAGCTTATCCTATAAATACTTCGTGATTTTTTTATATTAGTTCTCTGAAATAATTAAAATAAAATCAAATATTTTCGATATCAATATAAGATGTAATCTCGAATAGTGGAAACGAGAAGATGAGTTCTTAAGGAAAAATTTATTTATTTTTTTAATTTAATAAATTACTCTTATATAATATTTTTTTTAATATTTATTTTAGTTAAAAAATTAATTTTATAACAAGTCTAGTTTTATTATAAAAAAAAATATATAAGAAAAATATATATTTATATATTTTACTTTAAAATCATATGGGAGGTTTGCTAGGAAAATGGGGCTCTGAGCATTTTTTTTTAAAATTTTAATTTTTATTGCATTTTAATCTAACATTATCAAAAATTAAAATGCAATAAAAATTAAAATTTTAAAAAAAAATGCTCAGAGCCCCATTTTCCTGGCAAACCTCCCATATGATACCGATTGTACAAAAATCGATCAATAAAAAAGCATTTCCAGTGTCAGACTCCATAATAAAGCACATCATTCATGAATGCCATCGATAACAAAGAGAAGAAGTACTTAAGAGAAAGAAAGAAGATAAATAGAATGACTTCTAAAGGAGGAGGAAACATGCTAACACACGTCGTCATGAAGTAAGTAAACAGTCGGATTAGTTTATAAAATAACTTTTTTTAAATTTTTTTTTTAAAAAAATATTAGAAATGAGAATAACGAGTAAGAATTATTGATAGATGTATTAGATTAAAGGACTGTCTGGTTGGAAAAATTTATAATGATGAACTCCAACCAGTTCGAACTGATAATCGATATCATAGCCCAGAGGTTTCAGAAACTGACGATGAAAATTCTAATAAAAAAAAATCGTCATTCAGAAATCCAAATGGCGATCATCCACAGTAAGTAATTTTTATTTTTATTTTTATCAATCAGGTTGTATTAATTATCCTTTTATTTCTAATAGTTGCAGTTATTTTTGTGAGACTATGTGAATAATGAAGACTCTAAATCATCAAAAGCATGCAGAACTAGAAAAATGGTATATGATGATACCCAATTTGCGGCTGATGAAAATGAAGCACCGATAAATGCTCCCAAATAGACAAGATCTGGATATACCGGATTATTAAGGTTGTTAGTGGAAAAACATATTCCACATCATTCTGAAAGCGATAATCAGGAATCTGATAGTTCCAAATATTTTAAATATCAGGAACCCAACCACTCAGGAGGAACCATTTCAGAAGGATTCTGATTATAGAGGGAATCTAATAGTGAAGATGAATCTAATAGTAAAAATGAATTCAATCGTGAAGAGGAATCTGATAAAAATAATGATGATAATGAAGGTGGAAGTAATAAGGAGGAGAGAATTAGAAGAAGTAAAAGTGTGGTATCTTCTGAGTATGATAGTAGTAGTAGTAGTAGTAGTAGTAGTAGTACAGATAGATAGAAATTGGTAGATTTTATAATAAATACTAAATAAATCGGTAATGTTTAAATTTATATAAAATGTTACCAATCGGGATATTTCATATTAATAAAAATTCTTTTTATTAATTAATCGGGATTACTTATTAGTATAAAATATTATTACAATTATTAAATAAATTTGATAAAATGTTACCAATCAGAATATTTCATATTAATAAAAATTCTTTTTATTATAATTAATCAGGATTACTTATTGGTATAAAATATTATTACGATTATTAAATAAATTTGATAAAATGTTACCAATCAGGATACGCTATTTATATAATAATAAAAAAACCAATAAGAATATCCCTATTGACCCTATTGATATCTTTATAACACCCCAATTGGAACTTAATTGTATCCTATCTACGCCATTAATCGTCATCAATCGGGATCACCTGATTCTAAAAAAAACAAAAAATAGGGGACTAATCAGGTCAAATCTGGCAACTCAAATTTAAACCGATTGGTCTCCTATTTGTCATTATTTGACTAGTGATATCAGGAAAACCCCAGTGATTTACAAATTGATTTACATGCATGTGAATATGCATATAGTCAGATGTAGACCTTATATAAATCCTTAATATGCTTGTAATCAAATAAAAAATGAATCCAATATTTATTATAATATACTTGTTACAAACTGCTATAACATTAAACTAAAAAATGTTTTATATCACTATAATTGCTATAAGTCTTAATTATTATCAGTCGCATGTAACTTTCATAATATAATTATATTATGAAAGATACATGCGACTTGGGTTAGGTCATGAAGGTAACTTTATAATCTGTCGGTAACTTCATAACATAATAGTAACTTCATAGTCTATCAGTAACTTTATAATATAATGGTAACTTCATAGTCTGCTTGTAACTTCATAATATGATGAATCTAATTTCATAATCTGGTAGTAACTTCATAACCTGCTATTCATAATCTGATAGGAACTTCATAATCTACTTATGGGTAGTTTCTTTGCATTTATTGCATTGTTTTAATTGTTTCCTATATAATATGGTGGTAATTTCATAGATGATGGTGCTATAATTTTATGGTGATGTCATGATCTAATGGTTACTGCTTTCTTCTTGTTTCTAATTCATTTAAATTCTAAATTCTACATTGTTAGTATTAGCTTTCCATTCTTGTTTGAATGTCTGATTGCATGTTGTGATTACTAACATTCTGTATTTGTTTAGTTGCTAGTTTTATATTGAGAATTTACGCCTATTTGGTTGCCTTTTAAAATACTGAAATGGTATAAAAATAGAGGCGACAGGTGGCGCGTTAAATTTGCAATTAATTTTGGCTAGCTCTATGGTATAACTCTGGATGATCTTTTAGGTATGTGATTTAAGGATCCAATTTAATATCGTGATAGCGTCGTGATAGCGTCCTGGTGGTATCATAGAACTCTCCTAGAACTGTCATGAAACTGGAAGGGAGCTAGAGACGTTCTATTAGCTATCAAATGTAATACCATATATTTTATTTATAATTTTAGCGTCCAAAATGGCTATAAGGATAATAATAACTTTTTATTCTGAATCATCTCCTTCAATTAGCTTAGCCAGTTCAGGCAGCTTTTTCTGATGATACTCTTCCTTTGCTATATTATATAAAGATATATATGCCAAATTTTTTGTGAGCCGCCCACTCTGTCTGTAATGAAATTTTTCAGAGGGGACTTTAGGGGACGGGTTTGTTATCTTTCTTGAGATTATTAGGCTATTTTATTTCTTTCTTGATTAGTGTCCCTACTGTCTATAGTAAAAAGTAGTAATTTCTAAAAAAAAAAATTGTAATTTTTTCATGCATTCCATGACCACACACCACAAGAATTTTTCACCCTTCCAAAAAAATAAAAAAAGATAAGAGTTTCGATTTTTACTAGGGTGAGTAAGAACAGGGGAGACACATATCCTAGAAGGCTTCCTAAAAATTTAAAAGCACTAAAACTGATAACATAGTTGTCCTTTCTGCTCGTTCTCAGAAAATTTTCACTACAAACAATAAGGCAATTTTTTAAGGCCAACATTCTATTACATCAGATATTTTATCCTATCGAGAGCCTGTCTCATTGCCTCTAGGATCTGACAGTTCTAAATCATCTTATCCAACTTTTTCCGATGATAATATGCATTTGAATGATACTTTTTTACATGCCAATCACAAAATCCATATTCAGAAGCTGTCGGTCTTTCACACCCATCTTATTTGTATGAAGGTCGCTGGCGTTTTTTTCGATGAATACAACACCCTTCTTGTTTCCTACTTTTCTGCCCACAAACCTCCCCTTCATTAGAACGATACTGATACCATAAAATTTTATTTTTTTTCTTCGTAACGCTCTCTATGACACCCTTATATGCTTTTTTCAAAGTTTGGAGACGTTAGACTATCTTCCTTTATATCTGTCATTTTGTCACTAAGAATCACAAAGAAAAAGTAAAAGTTATAGGAAAAAAAATAAAAATTTTCAATGCTATCCCTATGATTATATGGGATATAGTATAATAAATATATAATATATGCATGATACGTATATGCTAGAAAATAAAAAAATAAAAAAGTTAAGAAGTCTGATTTTCTTCGTGATTCTTAGTGCCATTGTGACACCTATCTAGAAACCTTTCAATAGCTCTAAAAATACGAATTAGCTATATAAGTATGTCACAGAGAGCTGACACCAAGAATTTTTTTTCTTTGTGCCAAGAAATTTCAGTGTCCAAAATGGCCATAAGGATAATAACAACTTTTTATTCTGAATCACCTCCCTCAATCAGCTTAGCTAATTCAGCCAGCTTTTTCTGATAATACTTTTCCTTTGTCTTATGTTTCTTTGCATATGAATTATAAAATCCACACACGTTTAGCTTAGCCAGCTCAGCTAGCCTTTTTTAATGGTAGTATTTATTTGCTCTAATTTTTTTTGCATGTAGATCACAAAATCCATATCTGCCTCTAGTCTATTCCTCGCATCTGAGTTGTTTGCAAGAAACTTGCCAAAAATTCTGATAGACTTTACATCCCTTTGGATAATAGCATTTCTGATTATACACTTCTCCAATCCTAAGAATATATGGACAATTATACAATGTTAGGGTGTCACCTTTTTTTCCGCCTCCATTTGTATATTGATTAATAATCTCAGTTAATTAATTTCATTTTAAAGTTTTTTATTGCTAATATTATATCTTGAGTTTTGGTATAACTATAAATTATCTTAAATTGCTTGAGAAAAAATGACACAATCAAAGCTTTTAGAGTTCCTCTCCAATGCCCTCTCCTTGTATAAACAAGGATTTAAAGCTGAAGATATCGGCAAATACTTATATAAAATTCGTGATAATAGTATTAGACCAAGACATTTCCTTAGCATAGATAATGCAGATGAAATAGAAGCCATACTCTCAGATTGTGAGGGTTATTCCTTACATGAATTCATTGATAGAGATGAGCTACTCTGGCCTATTATAGATTTTGATTTGTCACAAGAGGTGTATAATGGCATTGAACCTAAGCTTACACATAAAGAGATACTAGATATACTTAATCGTGTTTTTAGAGATATTTGTCTTGAAATTTTTCTAAAGTAGGAAAAAGTTAGTATTACTGTTGCCAGTAGTACTGATACGAAAAAAATATCCCTCCACATTTCTACTACTGGTATGAGGCTTAAGAATATTGCTCAAGTCACAGTATTTATTAAACTTGTCTGTAAAAAACTTCCAGTGTCTCTTCAGGAAAATAGTATTATAGATAATATTGCGAATAAATGTTCATTTTCCTTGTGAATGCTTGGTTCACCTAAATATGATGAAAAAATAAAGGAGCATATTCGTATGAAAAAAGCAATGCATCTAAAGATGGAACCATTTTTGACTTTATGATTCGTCTTCCCAATGATGAATCAGAAATCGCAGAAAGTCCTCTCTTAATTATTCTAGAGCCAGAAATGGAAAGATTCCCTAACATAAATAATACTACCACCAATGCTGAATTCAAACTAATAGAGATACTACTTCAAGAAGTTAGCATCGAAGGATATAGTCTCTCATACCCATCTGAAAACTTTCCTGACAAATTTCCATTATTATGTATCTCTCTATCACACTGTATAATATGTGACTGAGAACATGATAATAATAATGCATATATTATTCGAAATAAAATCCTATAACTTATTCTGCTATTGTGCAAATCAAGATAGGCAATCTAAAACAAGAAAGCCTTCGAAAAAACTTACTATTAGCAAAACTGCTTTAGATCAAAACAAAAGCTTTTAAGTCCTGTAAAACTAGAATAATCAAGAATTACAAATCATAATGATCATTTTGTATAAAATGACCTATTGCATATGTGTACTTCAGGTAAAAAATTGTCTTGTTCTGAAGTTTATGAAGCGATTCAGGCATCAGTTGCCTGTATTCAGAAAACTTCACAGATCTGGATACTCAAGCTCAAAGATCCAGAAAATAGCCTTCATTTCGATATGGTACCTAAACTAGATCTTGCCAAATTTGGGATTAATATAATCGAATATGGAGGGGAATCGATAAAGTTAAAATCATTGATAAGTCAAGCAGTTATCAAAGGTATAATACTTTATGATGATGTTAACTTTCTCCTATATTCCTTGAAATATTCATGTCCAACTACTAAGTATTTTAATCTTTTTCTATTATTTCTAGCCAAATCGATAGATAAGATTAATTCTGAAATTATGGATCCCATTCTCTGATATATGTAGAATATAATCAGAGATAAAAATGTAAAGCTTCACAAATATCTTTGGAATTGGTAGGCATATCTAGTGCAAAAGCCAGAAAAGAAGCCTTGCTCAATTTTGGTCTTAAAATCTATGCTTCAGCAATGTGGGAAAAATATTATTACAGATTTTATTGGGAATAAAGTTCTGGATCTGCATTTTCATTTTGCAATATCAGATTTGGGTAAAATTCTTAGACGCTTTAATAGCGCTATTCAAGCTAGAAAGCATTGTTATGAATGAGACAGGGATGTCTAGTGGAGAATGACATAGGTTTAATGAACATCTCAAATCCCTTATAACAGAAGGGAAAATAGCTATAGAACGCAAAAGCTTAGAAACTATATGAATAAATGATTATGCTGGATATATGATTACAAGCAATCAGGATGTACTGCTTAAGATAGATATAGGAGATTCTCATATAGTCTACTTTGATGTTTCAGCATGCTGTAGAGCAATATTGTCATAAAACATTTTTGGGATATGGCCTGAGACACTAGGACTTAATGTGAGACATTTTGGAACATAGTATAGGACAGTCTCAAAATGTTTGGAATATCGAAAATGTATATCACTACTGTAGAGGTAATACAGTATATTTTAGCTAGTTAGGAAAAGTTCTAACCATCCTGATACACTAGGAGTAGTTATGACATACCTTCTTAATCATGATATATCTAACTGGAATCTGGGAAAGATCACTTCTACAAAAATGAAAGTAGATACAATGCGTGATCAGCTTCCCAATCCCATTCGATTTATGATTGATCATATTACATCTTGACCTATTGATAATGTAGATAGGAGAAGTCATATAGCATTATATCAAAATTATCTTGATTGGTGTGAAGAGAATAGTGAAAAACCATTGGCTGGTAAAGTTGCTGGAAAGAAGTTTTTTCAAATTGGAATTGAGAGTAAACAGGTACAAATAGGTGGTGGAAAAAGGGAATAGCAGTATATTCTCGATTGCACTAAAATTATAGCTAAGCTTTATGAATCTGGCCTAGGCGATATTGAAGAATTTTCTGAAGATACATCTCAATCCGACTTACCTGAAAATAAGATAGCAGGCATATCCATATTCAATATGCCAGAATTATTCCCCGAAAAATATAAAAAACTGAAACTTCAGTTGCCTCAACAGATGGGACATCTGAAATTACTAAGGCTTCTGAACTATCTGAGTCAGTAATTGATAAACCTGAAACTAGCAAACCTCCCAAGCCTATCAAGCGTATTAGTAATCTGTTGAAAACATCTAAACCCAGTAATAATGAAATATTATCTACAAGAATTCAGCGAAAAAAACGTCTTAGAAAATGGCTATTGATCATGGTGAAGACCCTGATAAGTTTATGATGATTATAGAAAAAGACGTCAACTTATCTCGGGAGTATCGAGACAGGATGATTGCAAACGCAGAAGTTATCAAATTTGCTAGAGAAAATAAAATGAACCTGAATGATTTATTTTATATGACTAAAAGGGAAAGGTTAATAAGTGAAGAAATATATTTCCAGAAGTTTGAGAATGTAAGAAAATTTCAGAAATATATTTACGATGACAAGGAGTGGCAAAAAAATGTAAGCATACTCCAGAAGAATGATATGCTTTAGTAAAAAGCAAGTAAGAAACCGGTTTATAGGTAAGGTATTTGGATAAGATTAAAATTCTGAATTATTTTTTTTTATTCGCTCAGAAATATTTTTGAATTGAACTTTTTTATGTATAGTATAACCTAACTGTTATACATAATCTAATAGTTACTTCATATCCACATTATCATGTTCGCAATTGTAACAAAGTACATTGCAGACCACAAACTCAATAAAGAGATGAGCAATGATGAACTTAGCTAGCACATTCCAGCATTACTTGAGCTTTTGACAGATAAAGTGAAAAGAGACAAAGGTTGACAGTGCTTTCAAAAAGGATATAATTTTAGCGAAGAGCAGGCATTTATATTAGTTTCTAATCAGAGAATTTGTCGAAGTAGAAGTCGAGTAAACCCCAAAGAAGGAGGGAATGAAGCAGGGAAAGTTAATAGATGCCAAGTATCCAACATCATCTCAGACAAAGAAACTGTCAAAATGATAGCTCAACGAATTACCCAGGATAATCTTAGCGAAAAAGATGTAGTATTTATAGCTAAAGTCTTAGCTGAATCTGCACCTAATGCTAGCGCTGGTTCATCCCAAATCTTTAGGCTTTGAAGTGAGTTGTGAAACCTTGAAGCCTCTGAAAAAATTGTATCAGTTACATTGATTCCAGAGATAACCTGTTCATCTAATAAAATTCAAAAGGAGTGTAGAGAGCAACGTGAAAATGAAGGAATCGACTTTTCTGACCACTTCTCGCTAAAATCGGTTAAAGAAAAATTGGATAGGTATAATGTATCCAATGTTCCTGACTTATAAGCCCTTGCTGATGTAATGATAATGCTTTGTGTCCATCCCGCTGAAATTAAAAACTTGCACATTTCTAATAGAAGTGTAACTGGATATTCAAAAAACCAAGATCAGCAGGATAATCCTCGGGTGTTTAGATCGTTAGAAAGAGATGAAAAGTGGGCTAAACTTCTCCTTACTTGGATCCAGGATGCAATTTCTTCTGGACAGTTGAGGGATCCAGGAGTATCAGGAGTTAAATGGTTTAATACATTTCTGAAAAAGATGAATTTCTTCCCAAAACTGGTAAACCACTTCTCTCTAGCTATTTGCGTAAATTAGGGGCAGTATTTGCAGTCATGTCAAATGGTGCAAAGAATTTATCAGAGGCTATGATCATTGCCGGTGAAGCCCTTCGACACAACCCTGACAATCATGCTTCCTCAGCGCAAAACTATATTATAGTCAATTTTCGTCAAAGGGGGCAACCTTATGACCAGGCAAAGGCATTCAAGTTCTTTGATGAAAACTAATTATATACTGTATATGGATTAGAGGATCAGGATATCATTTATTAATTTATTATCAGATACACAGAAAAATTAGCTCAGATGTTTGGACTAAACGAGCAAAATGCAGAAATATATAGTGTGTTTTTTAGTGAAAATAGAGCACTAAAAAAACAATTAGAAGATTATCATTCCCAATATAACATTTTAGAAAGGAGGGTAAAAAGACTGGAAAGAGATGTTGGATCCTTAAATGTCGAATTAGAAGATTTGGACAAATGGGGTGAGTGCTGGGAAAATGGACCAAATTGATTTTTTTTTAAAAAAAAAGTTCCTAAGTAAAATAGATGTAGATTTGGTCATCTGACTTAGATCATTTGTTATTTCAAAAAAAAATTTTTTGTCGATTTGGTCCTTTTTCCCAGCACTCACCCCAAATGTGTAGATAAAGAAACTGTGGTCGACTTAATACATGAAATAGTTCTCTTGCCAAATATCAAAAAATGTAAGGATTCCTCCTATTCGTCTGACTCTTCCAAAATTCTAATTTGTTTGAGTTAATTGAGGTAAGAGAAAAAAAGGCTGTTCCTCATAAGCAACGAAGGAAGGTACGATCCAGGCGTGTCCAGAATATTGATCAAGAATTTGCTGAGCCACAGGGTTTGTGTGACATTAATTTTGCATATTAACCTTTGTTCTTTATTTTTTCCCAAACAAATGTGAGAAAAATGTGAATGAGCACCTAGTCTCAACACAGGACCTTCCCTATAAGTAAATAATGACGACAAAAGCATATATTATGAAGGGCTGGTAGACTCGTATTTCTGAGATCGCTAGGCGTAAAACCAACTATATATCTTGTAAGGTAGATCTCCATGTGAAAGGTATGAGGATTCTATTTGCATGTGCCTTCAAAAAACTCTTGGCATAATACGACAAAGTTAATTATGCCTCATATCTCCTTAACTTTTTACCAGCAAGATATAAAGTATGTAGTGATATGTGGAAGTTCAGCCAACCTTCCCGCAAAAAATTAAGGTATGTATAAGCCAGAAGTTATGCTTATGCTTTAGTGCCTTTTGGACATGGGAGCGAGTTTTCTCACTATGGGTTATTGTATTTAGGAAAGCAAAATGTCTTCCACTACTAGTAATATTCGTCTCGTCTGCTTTGTTCGTGGTGAAGGCTAAGATATTTTTCCCGTAGAAATTGATAATAATTTGACTGTTGAAAAGTTGGGAGATGAAATCAGAAAGGTCTGGAAAGACCTACTTCACAAAAACTTTGATCTATATAATAAAGATTTCGCTCAAGCCAATCATGCTTTGGTCTCTACTGTGAATAGTGATCCTACCGAAAAAAGAAGAGGGAAATTGATGGAGCCCTCCCAAAAGATTTCATCATAGAATATATAAATCGACTTAAAGAAAACCCTCCTTATCTCCAATATGATGGAAAAATAGGTCCCATTCATGTCATTGTATACTTCCAAGATGAATAATTAGCAATTTTATTTGCATCATGTAACGCGAAATATTTGCAATTTTATGCAATATTTTTTATTTCATAAAGTGATTATTTTATCGAGAAAGTGGGTCACGTGTAATGATGTGCAACATAAAAACATATATTAACGCTTGCTTGCACTTCTACTAGCGTCACTGCAACATAAGAAAAAAATGCTCCCACTCAAGCTGAGGTGGTTCAAAAATATAAAACGAAGGAGATTATAGAATTTTTGCGTAAGGAGGAGGACTTGGAGCTTGTTCAGGAGGATTATGATATAATCGAAAAGGAGAGAATTAATGATCGGGATTTTCTCAAAATGACCAAGCAAGATTTCAGAGATATAACTATGAAGTCCGGACCTGCCTCGAGACTTGCTGACTTCGCTAGGGAACTTGGCAAGCGTAAATTAAAGTCGTTCTCGTCTTACAAGACTAATAAGGACTTGAAAAAAATGTTAGCAAAGTATGGCGTTGATGGGCGAATAACGGACATACCGTAATTTACACCAAGTATGTTTTTCGCTTATTTTTTTTTAACTTGCTAGACCTTCAGAACTGTATAACTAACATATTGTATTATAAAGAACCCCACAACATCAATGATAAAAACGAAGCTTTGGTACACTGCCTTAAGGATATACGACTCAGGTTACGTAATATGGGACCTGTCGTTGAAAGTAACGAAGCAATTAGTTGTGAATATATTTCAGTAATCCTTCGTATTAATATATAGTCAGAGAACTTACTGAAAAAATATCACTAAATCCGCAGTTCGAAGTTGTTGGTGAGGAAAATACGGGTCGTGTGGATTACGCAATCAAAGCATTCGAGGAATTAATTTGCATCACGGAGGGTAAACAATATTAAATTGCTATTGGGTTCGCTCAGGTTAGTATTTTTTTGTTCCAGAGTTTTTTGAGACCTGTTCCATAACTGATTTAATACCTCTGGTCAGTGTTGTCATGGGACATTTTTGGGACATGGCCTGGGACATTGGGACTTAATGTGGGACATTTTGGGACATAGTGTGGGACAGTCTCAAAATGTTTGGGACATCGAAAATGTACATCACTGCCTCTGGTCGTCTACAGAATGTTATACAATGCGAAAGTACTTTCCAAACTAACAAGAGGACGAAAAGCGGATGATGCTTTCGGTGAAGAATATGACTATCTCTTCGGGATCGTGACTACAGCTACGGAATGGCATTTTCTCCTTTATACACCAGACGGGATTTCTTGCACAAGTAGAAATCCACTCAATATTCGTTTTATCGAGACTGCTTTGAAAGCAGGTTCGGAGGATGAAAAGGAGTCGTGTAAAAATGTGAAGCGGGTGATGGAGGTTATTGTTGGGTTATTGAGGGAAAGGGTGGACGTTGAGAAGAAGCCAGCAATGAAAAAGCAACGGGGTCAAGGACTTTTTGAAAAGGAATAATCGGCCGTAAGACGCTTGTATATTAGCATAGAAACTTCATGTATCACGGACAAAGTTCCGATATTTGTATTATTTTTATGTTTTACATCAATATTACTGTATGTAAAAAATTTTAAATGTCACGGTTTTTCATAACATCATTTTAGGTGTGACTTTTACCACACGCCAACTTGAAACCCTCCTTGAAAGCATGTATATGTTCACTTTTTATTACGTTATTGTGTATTATTGTGTAAAGAATTAATTTTCAAACATTTAAAATTACATAGTAAAGAAATTGAGGATAGAACTTTTCATATGCAAATGCAGTGTAATATAAAATAAAGCTAGTGGTTTGACTCGCGAAAGATCGGATTTACGATACGCGACCCTTTTCCAGTAGGTTTCCTTGGTGAATTTTCCATATTTCTTATAATATTTTTAAGTGTGGAAGATTGCTTATCGATTGTTACGTTTTTGCGGTGAGACTTTTTAAGTTTTTCAAGGACTTCAAATGTATTGTCTAAACCAATCTGCAAAAAAAAAAAATCAGAATGAAATATATATAATACAATGAATGAATAGAAATTAGATTTTACTAACTCCCAGATTCCATAAAATTTTCAGTGCCGGTACAAGTTTATAATGTTCATCCCAACTGATTGGAAATTCGAAAGTGTCAACAAGAAACATTCTATATACTCCAAAAACAGGCAAATCCATGCCCCATACCTGAACATTTAAACCTATAGGTAAATGCTAATAAGTTATTATTTAATAAATATAAAATCAAAAAGAAACAACTTGAAACTAACTAACCATGACAATGCAGAAACCAGACACGTAGATGTCGCATGATTTTAAAATCACCTAGACTATACTTGAGAAAAATTTCATTGAGAAGGTCACGGCAACCACAGAATCCTTTGATATGATCTTTTAAGTAACGTGGCATATCAAATGTTAAATAGCCACCTGACAATTCAACCATGCCTATTTCGTATCCTTGCTCACCGGGAGAACAAAACATTCCATCGACTTTCATACCCAATGGCTTGTCGTCAGTTGGTTTTAAGTCACGTCTTATAAAACGCTGACTCGCACTTGCTTTAATACAGATCTCACCACTATGTTTAAAAAGAAACTTGCATGCTTAATGAAAATTAAATATTGATTTTGGTATTAGAATTGAAAAACAAAAAACGTACGGAACATAATAGGGTTGACCATTTGTTGCGTTAACAAGGTATTGCAATATGGGATGGACCATCAGCGATCCAAGAATGGCTTCACCTTTATAGAGACTATGAAATGTAGATTTAAAGGGAAAAACGTTCGTTGCACTTTCAAAATTAAAAAATAAGTAAGATAATATTATAAATATTATAAATGAACAATATTATTTTGGAAAAAGCCACTTACAACCATTTAAGAGCATTAATCACAAAGACCATTTGTTTGTTATTATAATCAAATTGCGCATCATGTAGACATTGTTGGTAATCAGAGAGTGTATCCTATTTTTAATTAATAAATATAAATAACATTTTCCATCGAAAACAAAAGGTTCATTAGGTTAATAACTAATACTCACGGTACGTAACAGTGAATTAATTAGAACTTCAACACCGTTTGATAAGTTAACATTAGAATATTCAACACTTGATTGGAAATAATTCCAGTCATCCAGTTGGATGAATTCGGGTTTTTGCACATTTGTACCAACACGTATTATGTTTAAATGTGAGGGACTATACAAATTATTGTTAGTTTGAAATGCATAAAAGAAAAATAATAAATTTAAACTTACTGAGATTTATGTAAATAAGTTGTTCTGCGTATAACTTCTTGTATATTACAACCAGAAGGCAATTTCCAGAAATCAGGTGGACTCGATTCGTCAGGATACTTTTGCACAGTTAGAAACTTGGAACCTAATTCTGATTTGTTAATAGGATCCAAACTTTCATCAACCTCGTAATCCTCATTGTCAATATCATCATAGTCGATATCATCATGGTTAATATCTGTGGGTGCTTTGTCATGGTTATTTGGCGTAGTTATTGGGCCTATTTCTGCATCTTCGGCTTGCTTTCTTTTTTTCGATATCCTATCAGCCTCAGTGGAATTGTCTCCCATAATATGATCGCGATTAAGCTGGGTTGCACCACTTTTGATGTCGATATCATCATGGTTAATATGTGGGTGCTTTGTTATAGTTATTTCGCGTTATTGTGGAAACAAATCCGTCTCCAATAATATGACTGTGGTTAAACTGGGTTGCACCACTTGTTGCAACTTGATTTACTTTATTTATCTAATTAAAGAAACATCTCTTAGTATTTTTCTGTCACACAAATTTTCAGATGAGATGTCTACCTTTAAATTTTTGACCGACATCATAGAGCCTTTCGTTGTTTGTCCGGACCATTCCTATACAAGTAATACGAGTAATACAAGTAATGAAGAAAAAATTCACATAACAATATAGAATAAAAAGAAGAATTAAACATGAAGCGCGAACAAAGAGTTCATGACTAGAGACCAAGAGTCCTAGCTTGCGCTAAGTGCCGAATGAAGAATGAAGAGTGCTATCCCTTTAGACCAAGAGTCCCAGCTTGCACTAGTGTCGAACAAAGAGTTCATCACTGGAGACCAAGAGTCCCAGCTTGCACTTAGTGTCGAACGAAGAGTTCATCACTGTTAGAAGCTTTTAACTTAACCATTATTAGGCAAGTTCTTTAACTCGTTCATCCATTCAAGTGTTTATCCTAATAAATTATACCTTCCAATTATTGATAATTTCTTCAGCTTTACTTCTACGTTCCGCGTCAAATTCGGATTTATTCCTAACTTTTTGAAGATCTTTTTTAATGCTGTCCAGTAACTTCTTCTTTTCCTTCAGCCCTGTTTTTGTACGATAGTATTCTTCTACGCGATTAAAGCTCCATTTATCAATCGGGTGTACGTGGTAATAGGCTAAAAATTGATTAGCAGACTACAGCATAATGGAGTTTCTCTCTGATTGGCTACCAGGGACGATAATCTCCGGCGGCGAAAATTTTCAAAATCTGCCGGCGCTTATTTTAAAATCTGCTCCGCTTTCTGCGGCTTATGATTATCATTTCTGCTGATATTTTATGTATATTAATTATAATTCTGCTCATTTCGGCGATA
>CAMKVN010000434.1:0-29153 GCA_946474995.1 Funneliformis geosporum | reverse complement strand
AGACCAAAATGTAATAAGACATTAATTTTAGTCAAAAATTTCTCAGAACCTGATTTTCTTAGATCACAACCCATATTTCAGCATAAAAATCATATTTGATATATAAAGTAAAATTAATTTTTCCCAGCTGTTTCCCCCCTTTCTATTGCAAAAGCCCTATATATTTCAACATTATACTTTTGATACAGATCTTTCACCAAAACCATTATTGAATTATCAAATAAATTCAGATTTTATATTAAATAATTTGCAATATCAATTACAATCTCATCAAATTATGTCCTCTTTAACTCCTCTCACTTCTATTTCACCTTTCTTTGCATTAAATTCTTTGCATTTACCATGGACATCATGCTCAAAATTTTTGAAATTAATAAATAATTTTAATTCAAATATTTTAAACCAATTTATTTGTGCCTCATGCACATTCTGTTGTCGTCTTATGTATCCTGAAAAATGTGAATGGTTGTCCTATGATCCAAATTTTTTATATCTACTTTTACAAGCTTATTCTGAATCAAATTCTGAATTACTATTGATCTTTCATGTTAATCTTTCAAAATGTATTGCAATATGTTTATCTTGTAAAAAACCTACAAGTAGATATAACTTTCCTTTTCTTCATTCTATTTCAAATGAAATTCAAGCTGTACCCTTGAATAATCGAATATTTTTATCTCTTGTATTTATACATTGTTCTTTAGGAAGAAATTCAGGACATAGCGCAATATATACAGAATATAAAACTCTAACTGGAATAATGAATTTTTCAAAAAACATACGTTCTTTGATATTATAATCAGTGCTTATCTTGAAGATAATTCAAATAATTCTAATACTTAGCTTAATAATACTTTAATTCATGCCGCAAATTGGTTAAAACAAAATAATCCATTTTTAAAAAATTACTCTCGCCTTTTAAATTCACCTAATTTTCAAATTGCCAATCCTTTCTCAAGAGCTTTTCATCTATCTGATGATGATTCTGCCCCATCCTTTTTATCTAATAATATTGTAGTCCTAAATATTAATTTTAACACTGAAATTCACAATGAAGATTATTTTAAAATCAACAGATAACTACCATACAATTCCTACAAACAGACCAGTACATACTACATCACATTTTATACATCGCTTTCAGCAACTCAAAAAGCATGTTTTAAAAAATTCCTATTATTCAAATTGGGGTAATGTAACTCAATTTTTTGAAAGAGTAGAATTTCAAAATCGTGGTACTGTGCATACACATAGCATATATTGGATAACAAAATCAATTGAACAAATGATTAATGAAAATATCATAAGATCTGACTTACCGGATCAAATTTTAGAATCAGAATTATATGCAAAAGTAAAAGTAAATCAAATACACACTTGTAATTCAAAATGTGGAAGTCCTGCTGCTTTAGGACATACTTGTAAAAAAGGATTTCACTGTCCTTTTTCATCATGTACTCATTTTAATAATGAAACTCAAACTTACATTTATAAATGTCTTAAACCAGAAGATCAATGGGTCGTTCCTTATCATCCTCAAATTTTATTGATTTGGGATGCACATATGAATATTCAATATGTAAGCTCTCGAAAATTAGCTTTTTATTTGACAAAATATATAGTAAAATCAGAACTATCTCACGTTTTCAATATTAAAGAAGGTGATAAATTTAGAGAACATGTTGTAGCCCGAAGATTAGGTTCTATAGAATTAATATTTTTGATATTAGGCGAAATTATTTGTAATTCTTCTTTCCCGTTATGTATCTTACCACTGATCCTTCATCAACTAGACCTAAAGCAATATGACCTATTTACCTAATCAATGAAACCAACGATAATCTATATTACATAAATCATATTGAAAAATATTTTGACCAGCCATGTGAAGAAGAATTTAGTAACTTAACATATTCACAATATTTTCAAAATTATGAAATATTCGTTTCCAGTCCACAACACGATCTTCTATTCACATTGACAGATTAGGCAATTATATAATTAAAAGAACTATTCCAAAATTAGTTCGATTTCAACATCTAAGATTACAAGATAGCCAATTATATTTTTATCAAAAACTATTGCTAGAAACTTCCTGTAGAAGTGAAGAAGAACTACTTGCAAACTTTGCAATTTATTGTGATCATTGGCTAAACAAACATCCTGAATTAAACGAAGCTATTCAATAAATAACTTAACAATATTTATATACACAACAATTAAAGTTAGACTCTCAATTTAATCAATTGTTAGATACTCTAATTCATAATCTAGAACCTTTTATTCCAGATTCTGTATTTATACTAATTAATATTCAACTACATTTTTTGCAAATTAATCCTCCTATCATTCCTCGATCTAATACACTAAATCTTCTAAATGATCAACAAAATGTGATTTCAACTATTCGTAATGTCTTAGGTCTGATACAACAAAAAAACAAATATCCATATTTTTTCATAACAGGATCAGCTGGTACTGGAAAATCATTTATAATTAATTTAATTATAAATGATTTAAAAAAGAAAAATTCAAATTATTTGCTTTTAGCTTCAACAGGAGTTGCTGCAACAAACATTCAAGAAAAAACAATTCACTCAGTATTAAGAATTCACGAAAAATTATGTGGATTTCAAACTTTGGCTTTTCATGATAACGAATATTTTATGTTTTTAAAAAGTATTGATACGATAATTATTGATGAAGTTTTAATAGTATTAGAAAGACTTTTCAGTTTTATTTCAAATATATTTTCAGTTATAAAACAACAAACGATCGCATTTGAAGGATTAAATATAATAGTAGTTAGAGATTTAGCTCAATTACCTCTCATAACTGGATTATCTGTATACAAATCATCAGAATGGAAATTGTTTTATCCCTTATTTTTAAGACAATCTTAAAGACAAAATCAAGATATACGATACTATAATATCTTACAAGAAATTAGGTTAGCAATATATCATTAGATACATGGACTACTTTATATCAAAAAATAGATCCTTTGATCATCAAATTCCACTCATTTTTGCCCTTAATATAACAAATATCGTTGGCTACAAACGAACTGCTGATCGCATAAACAATATGATTTGCAATATGCTAACAGTAAATGATGATAAGTTTTTAATTAGTTCAGCCATTGATTTTATTAATGAAGAACAACTCAATCCAGATGAATTCCAAAAATTATTTAAAAAAAAACTAATCTTCTGAGTCGTCTACGTTTGCAATAAGGTACTCAAGTAATGTATCTAAAGAATAACTTAATTGAACATAATGTATGTAACAGTACCGTTGATGTTATATTGGATATTAATTTAAATCCTTTGCAAGTAAGAATCACTTTTAGTGTAATGGGTGGTATTGTCGATATTGGAATTAAAAAAGAACATCTACATTTCTTATAGATAGAAAACCATTAAGTAGGTATCAATTTCCATTGCACATTGCCTTTGCTTTTACAGTGCATAAAACACAAGGCTTAACTTTACCTGAAGTACTTTGTGTCTTGATAAAAAAATATTTTCTTCTTTTTTTTTTTTTTAAGTGCGGTAGTTTCGCAAAATCTTTATTGATAATATAAAATATAAAAAACTACATAAAACTGAAGTTACAAAAATCTCTATCTAAAATAATTATAAAACTATTCTAAATCAAAACTGACCCTGCACTTTCCTAGAATCAAATATAAAAAAGAATTTTACACATCACCTTCCAGTAAACCGAATATAGAAAGTAAAGGGCTTAGTCCCTACTGCTTCAAAAATTTGATCAGTGCGATCCAAGATGGACCATCTTAGAAATTAAATCAGTGGAAGAAAAGTTAGTATATGATAAGTGAAACTAGTAGCCAGACGCCTTCGTATGAGCACGTTTGAGCATATCTGTTATATTATATGATTTTTCAAATTCTTTGAACGCTAAGCATCTATCCATCCAAAGAGATTGTGAAAGAGTGAAGATAAAATACATAAAGTTTGATGTAGATGCCAATGTGGCATCTTTTGAGTTAAGATGCGAGTATATGAAGTTATACAAGTCAGAAGGAATAATTCCTTTGATCAAGTCAACAAAGGTGAAGGTAATTGCTGATGATAAGAACCAAATATCTAATGTTTCTAAAGATACCATAGTATTAAGTTGAAGAGAATCAAATAGGTTAAGTTTCGCTTTATTAATGAGCTGAAGCATCTCTGATTCTCTGTATGCACAAGTCCAAATGTGGTTGAAGTCTTCATGTTCTGAGTAACAACTGACACAGAGCCAAGAGTTATCATAAAGTAACGGGTGTCATTTTTTAAGGACCACCATTGTGGGAAGCATCTTGAAAATGCGCTAAAGTTTTTTCATTTCGATTAAAGACATCTCAAATGTAGTGGACGAAAGAGCGGTATTATCTGAAATATAAAATGTTGTTATAACCCAATTAACATTGAGGTTGAAATATTTGTGATTGACATCAAGGTTCAAGAAGAACACGAGATGTGTAGAATGAGTAATGTCTTTGATGAGAGGCCTTATCGGGGTCGTGATTGCAAAATAGTAAAGATGCAGCGAAGTATGAAATTGATCAGATGGTGTAAAATGTAAAGCGTTTGAGGTGAGTGCAGCTTTTGCCAAGGCATCCACTTTTTCATTAAGAGTGATTCCAGAGTGGGCTTTCACATTGTGCATTGTAATCTTTAGAGAGAATGATTTGATGACTTTAAATAAGCAACGCCAAATATATAAGTTACTAATTTTGAAGTAAGGTCTTTGTGAAGGAGAGATAGCTAAAAGTAGCCTATCTTTGTTGAATTGTGAAATAACAGTGGCGGAATCTGTGTAAATTTTGATTTGGCAGCCTTTTGGAGCAACCAAAACTGCATTAAAGATGGCTATTAGTTTGGCTAATGAAGAAGATAGAAAAGAAGTTGTAAGAGCAGTCGCATAAGAAAGTAAAGGAGAAACAGGTGCAGTTTGGATCCAAGCCAGTCCCATTCTCAGAGAAGGAGTATCTTAATTGACTAAAGAACCGTTAGTATAAAATTCTAAATAAGTAGATAAAGAAATTGATTTTGGAAGTTTACTAATTGTGATACGTGAGGTTGAATTATAAATGTTTTTAAAAGTGAAGGAAAAGTGCGAGAAGTACTAGGAATATTTACATAATTAGGTTGAGGTCTATTATAAATTACAAATTTTGAAAAGGCAAGGTCTTTTAGTAAAGCTAGAGACCAGGCGCAGTAAGGAACAGTTTCTAATTTATTTTGGTAAAATGGGATTTGAAAACACAAATCTGAAGGAACTGAAAAGAAACAGGATGTTTTTTTCCGTTGTTTGCTGAATCCTTTAGAGATGAACGCTAAAGAGTCATAATAATGGCATCTAGAGCATTTGTGGAGAAGAGTTTTGTAATTGTTTCCAGCCGTCGGTATGAAGTGCATCACGTGGACTTGATCAGCGTCGACTTTCAGAAGTTGTCCTATGAAAGGTTTGTTATCACCCATGTGTCATCCCATTACAAAAACATTTTTGTTTTTATTTTTAACAGGTGGCGGAAAGTCATAATTCAATGATACCACAAGTTAAAAACTAGCCACAATATCACGAGAAGAGTTACTCTTAAGAAGTGCAGTTTGTAGTATATCGTACCATTTAGGAGGTTTTGGTGAATGTGGAATGTCAGATCTAATGCAATGATCAAAAAAGTGAACATTTGATTGCTGTCGGAGTTTACTAGCTGTTTTATGAAAAGTAATGAATATTGTCTCAGATCATTGGCAATGGCTTTATATTTGGTTGGAATAAATGATGAAATTGGCGTCTTCCTACCAATAATAAGATGAGGTTTTATGTCTTCTGGATTGAAATTCAGATTCAAAAGCTTCCAGTCACAAAGTAAGCATGAGAGCTAGTCTTTGAACTTAGTAGCATTATCATAAGGCCATTTGATAAGAGGTGATTTATAGAGCCACTCCTTATGTTGTAATTGTTGAATTCGAAGTTTGATGGTATTACCCATGAGACCAATATCATTCATCATGTAGAGGAGAGCTTTACTGTGTGCTGTCAATAATTGTTGATAGAGGTCTGTCAAATTATAGAATAAATGTGAATAAAAAATTGAAGAAGGTATATCATGTGATAATTTGAGTTTTTACTTCATAAATGCAAGGAATGGTGAGATAATTATTTTGCACTGTTATTTGGTGAAATAAGTCAACTGAGAACGGTATTCAATACGTGAAATAAGAACTGTATTGTAAATATAAATTAATTGTTTATCCGTAATTCTTTTGGGATACATAATGGTAACCGCTGATTTGATTTCTATCGTAAGTGATTTACTGATAAATGTTTTGTTTAGTCCAAGTGATATCCAAACCCCTAGATATCTAATAGAGTCATTAGTGAGGAGCAGATAAATAGTTGTAGTACCGTAAACGGATGGCAGGGTGATAGGTTGAGAAAGACTAATTTTGTTTGTTAAGAATACTATTTATCCCAATAGACTTTGATGAAGTTCAGATCATAAAAACTATTAGCAATTTTCATTATCTCAGTAAGGTATTCTCGAGACTTTGCAATTCACAGCGTATTATCCATATAGGCCAGTGTGGAAATCTTAATAGAGGTTATGGATAGATTACAAGAAGAAATATCAGGTTTCCACAGATGAGTCATACTGTAGCCCAAAGGAGAGTTGTGTATTCTACATAATAAAGGATCATAGTAAATACACCAAAGGAGAGGAGAAATTATTTCTCCTTGGTCAATACCCGAAACAACTCTGTATAGGTCAGTATTTCCAAAGAAAGTAAAGACCTGATTGAAATGATTACTGAACATTTTCAAAATGAATCTAATAAAATTAAAGGGGATGTGCAAATGTTTAAGCGCTCTAATGAGCATGAATAAGTTCACTCGATCGTAAGCTTTGGATATATCCTGTGAAAGCACTCAGAGGTCTTTATTGTTTGTAATAGAGTCGAATTTAATGTTATCAACTATACGAAGTGGTTTGAATGTCGATTTATATGGAAGCCCAGCGAAGTTGAGTCTCTTGAGCACATTGTGCTGAATAATAATGTTGCAGAAACGCTAATTAAGTAATTTTATGAGTGCTTTCTGAGGATATTCTAGAAGTGTGATAGGTCGGGTATTATTAAGGTCATACTCCCATGGTTTCAGTTTTGGTATTGGATAGACAAATGCCATATTCCACTGATGTGGAAGAGGCGATTCCGATAGATAATGTCGAATAATATACCAAAGTAGTTTATTCGCTGTGACTTGAGGTGTTTTAGCATTTCATTCGATACTTTGGAGGGACCAGGAGCTTTACCATTTGGCAATGTAGTGAGGATGTCGTACTATTTCTCAGCCGTGGGTAAGGTCATGAGTCCATCATATATAGTGTTATCAATATTATCTATTGGTTGATAAAATGAATTCCATTTATCGAGAATATCCAGATTCTTATGAGAAGTGCCAGCAGCTAACTGGAAATGATGGTTAACTCTGTTTTTGATAAGTATTTCGTCCATCGGAAGATTACGTAATCCAGATGTATCATCAAGACATCTGTTTAACACAATTGTTTTCCGTAAACAATTGAGTACCAAATCGATCATTCACGAAAGAGCGGCAGTGTAGTTATCTAATTTGCTTTCTATTGCTTGTTGTATTGATGCAAACTTGAATTCTTGTTCATGTAATTTGGTCTTAATTAAAAGACAATTGAGTAAAATTTTCACACAAGGGAACAACTATATCAGAAGACACATGTTCGGTACAGGAGGTAAAGCTATTAGATAAAAACTAAAAGCGTTAGAAATCTCATGGAATTTGTTGTAAAGGGTGGACCAATTGTCTGGTAACTTATCAGACTTGCATGCCGACTTGATTTTTTTATTGAACTTATATAAAAATCTAAGATTTTTATAAAGTTTGGTTAATAATGAAGGTTTTTTTAGTTTGTGTTATCCCGTTGATTTATGCGACGGGATAACGTTATCAGCAGCTTTGTTTATACAGGCTTGTAACAAGTCTCAGTAAAAATTAAGTTTTGTTTGAGTGAGTTTGGTGCTGAATTTTAGGAGGCGCAGTTCACAACTGTTAGTAAGGCGTCCAATTTGTCTTTGTATTCCTTCCAGAGTTCATCGGTCATTTTATCATAATCTAATATCGTCTTTTTCAGAATATTCTATTTGTTGAATTTGACTTCGAGGAAATTAGCTATAGAACAGATTACAATTTCATGATCGAAAATTTGTGGTAATACAGACACAGTATTACAAGTGTTAAAGTTATATGCACATTCTGCGGAATTCCAAACAAAATGTATATGAGAAGATGAAGTTGTGGATTTGAAATTCGGATAATTGATCCGATCATTACTATGCTTCAATGTATATGCGTCAAATAAATGCATATTATGAAGTAATGAAAATAATTCTTTTGCGCCTGTTGGATTCTTGTCTCGGTCCATGTCGGCATTAAAATCCCCAGTTAAAATAATGTGGAAATCGTTAGAGTTAGCGTCATTGATCAATTTCACTAATTCTTTTTGAACTAATTTTCTTGTAGTAATGTCCGACAGAGGCAACGCACAATTAATAAATCTCAATTTTTGTTTGTTGGTAAATTGGAGGTCCACGTAAATAATATGGTTGAACATTTGTTTATGATAAAAGACATGATTGGCCAGTAATGGACGTAATAAAATTCCTACGCCAAAGCCCGTTCTGTTAGGAGATGATTCAGATCTGAAAAAACCTACGAAGTTAGATGAGTGTTTAAAATTAAATGGTCAAATGTTTTGTTGAAGGAAATTAGTTTCTTGTAGACCAATTGCATCTACATTTAATGAAAGATATTGTTTAATGAGAGAGTATTGTTTAGCGGTATTAGTGAAGCTGCTGACATTATGTGAAACAAAAGATAAAAGAGGAAGAGGATTATGATGTAAAGGAGGAGTGGTATGAGTTGATGCATCATGTGCATAAATATCAGTAGGGACAGTGTTCATTAAAAATTAATATTGGGGGAGGTCTTTGATATAACATTTAATATCAGTATCGAATGTTATACCAAGTGGAAAGATATTATTGGCTTGATCTTGAGAAAGCAAATTATTTTTCAAAAGTACGCTTTGAAAAGCTGTACATGATTGAACAAGAGTATTAATTATTGTGGTGAAAGATTTAAGGCTGTTTTGATGCATAGCATTGATATTTCTCAAACCTTCAATGGTTTTTATTGTTTAGCTATAATAGAAATGGATGAGTCAATAGATGGTTTAATATCATCAATCATTTCGTCAGCATTCATATTGTGTACATCCGCTTTTTCTGGTGTGATGACTTTGATGTGAAGAGATTGTTTAACTAATTTCATCTGTTTAATGGTGAAGGTAAGGTGCTCATAATTATACGCAAGTTTTCAGAGAGACTGTTAAATTAGCATTTGACGAAATCCTTGAAATCCTCATTAGTGTTTGCGTATATAGATCTACCTGCTTTAGTACCCTTATATAAAGTGCCATTAGGTGTAGGGCAAATAGTATTGTTAAAAAGAATTTCTTTATTCATGTTTGGCGAAATATCATCAAATTATGAACCAGATTGAGAGTTTCGTTTGTTGTCAGATCGTGAAGGTGAATTATTTCAGTTGTTCTTGTTGTAATTAGGATTGTTTTTGTTATTATTATTAGTATGTAGTTTTGAATGTTAGTTGTTATTCGATGTAGATGGTGGTTTAATCACATGGGCGAAGGTAATATCTGGATTTACTGCGCCTCTCATCTTTTTAGGGGGAGCTTTGTAGTTAGAGTATTAGGCTGGTTGAAATCTTTGATAAAGATTTTACATATTTCGGTCAGATAGACTTTTCCTTCTTCATGGACAATCATTCGCTTTGTGATTGGGAAACGAACAAATGGCACAAAGTTTGGCCTTTGAATTGGTCCAAATCACGTGTTTTCCATCTATGGTAAGATTCTCGTTGGAAAGAGTGACATTAATATCATCTGCAGAGACAAAGTAAAAAAATGTGTGTTGTAGATTTTGGTAGTTAGATCGGGCTTTAGGGATAACCCAGGCAATAACATCAACCATTTTTCCAATTTCTTCAAGTTGTTTACCCATCATGAACCTAGGAAGACTGACAAGTTTTGTTGAAAATTTTGAGCGTTCCAGAATATCTGCACATGATTGGTCACACAAGTGGACTTCGACCATATTGTTGAGTACGAAATGACCATAGCAATCCTTAAGTTCCTTGAAATTTGCATCTTCTGAAAAAGTAATAGTAGCCTGTTGCCCCATATTCTTTGTTTCTATGATGAAACAGACGATCGTTCCAAATCTGGCAAATGTCGTCTTGATCCTGTGTTTTGTAGAATCCAGGGGATTTCTGTTACCTTGATTGACCTAGCAGGAACATACAGTTGTGCTCGTACAATATCAAGGGGTAAGAATGTGCAGTTTTCCAAATTAGGTAACTGAACTGAACACGCATGATCTTGTTCTTTTTGGTTACAAAAGGAAATTTTTATTATGCGTTGCGATTGGTTCTTTGGATGTTTTACCAAATTCGCTCCTGAGAACGAATCGTATTTGTCAAAAAGCAGATTGACAACAAAAGAAACTTTTTGCTGCGGTGACGTTCCTGGAAATTCTTCAAGGAGAAAATATCCATAGAAGGATGGCTTTTGTCGTTCAAAAGCTTGTACTGAACATGTATTTTTATCCAAGAAGTTCTCTGACGCGTCAAAACTGGCGTCCAAGTCGAGTGTAGTGGTGGTTTTTTATGGAGTATCTTCTGAAGTTTCTTTTTCTTTGCCTTTTTTGAAGGCGAAGGGTCGAGTTCCATAGATACTACTGGTTCTAGAGTCTCAGTAGTCTGTTGGATTGGAGGAATATCTTCAGTTTGCATGGCATTTTATTTTTTGGCTTTTTGCGTTGTTAAAGGAGAAGACGAACATCCTCGTTGTTTTTGTTTTTGCTTGCTGTTTTTTTTGGTTATTTTTAGGATAAACAGGAGAGAGTTTTTTTTTTATTATCAAGAAATATTTTCTTTTTTTTTTTTTTTTTTTTAAGTGCGGTAGTTTCACAAAATCTTTATTGATAATATAAAATATAAAAAATTACATAAAACAGAAGTTATGAAAATCTTTATCTAAAATAATAAAAAATATAATCCTAAAATCAAAACCGACCCTGCACTTTCCCAAAATCAAATATAAAAAAAAATTTTACATCATACCTTCCAGTAAACCAACTAGAGAAAGAAAAGGGCTTAGTCCCTACTACACTAAAAATTTGACCAATGCGATCCTAAGCGGACTATCTTAGAAATTAAATCAGTTGAAAAAAGGTTAGCATATGATGAGTGAAACCGGTAACCAGTCGCTTTTGTATGAGCACGTTTAAGTACATCTGTTAAATCATGTGATTTTTCAAAGTCTTTGAAAACAGAGCATCTATCCATCCAAATGGATTGAGTTTGGGTAAAGATAAAATGCATAAAGTTTGAGATTGCCACCAATGTGGAATCCTTTGAGTTGAGATTAAAGATAATACAGCAATTGATTTCAAATTTATAAAATGTTGCAACATAAGCTAAAATTAGTTGCAACATTAAAAGCTGCAACATATTAATTACAGTTCCCATCTTTAGTTGAGATACGAGTATGCGAAATTATATAATTCAGAAGGAATAATTCCTTTGATCAGGTCCACGAAAGTGAAAGTAGTTGCTGACGATAAAGACCAAATATCTAATATTTCTACAGATACCGTGGTATTGAGTTGAAGAACGTCAGATAAGTGAAGTTTCGCCTTCTTAATGAGTTGAAGTATCTCTGATTTTCTTGATGAACAAGTTCAAATGTGGTTAAAATCTTCATATTCTGAGTTGCAACAAACACAGAGCCAAGTGTTATCATAAAGTGACGGGTGTCATTTGTTAAGGACTGTCATTATAGGAAGCATCTCAAGAATGTGCTGAAGTTTTTTCTTTTTAAGCGAAGACATCTCAAATGTAGTACATGAGGGAGCAGCATTATCTGAAATATAAAATGCTGTAGCGACCCAATTAACATTTAGGTCAATATATTTGTGATTGACATTGAGATTTAGAAAAGAAACTAGATATGTCGAACGAGTAATGTCTCTGATGAGTGGTCTTATAGGAGTCACGATTGCCAATTGGTAAAAATGCAGAGAAGGATGAAATTGATTTGAAAGTGTAAGGTGTAAAGCATTCGAGTTAAGTGCAGCTTTTGCCAAGGCGTCTACTTTTTCATTAAGGGCGATTCCAGAGTAGGCTTTCACTTTGTGCATCATTATTTTGAGAGAGAAAGATTTGATAACTTTGAATAGGCAACGTCAAATATGTAAGTTACTGATTTTGAGAAACGGTCTATGTGAAGGAGAGATGGCTAACAGAAGCTTATATTTGTTGAATTGTGAGATAACTGTGGCAGAATTTGTAAATATTTTGACATGACATTCTTTGGTAGCAACTAGAATAGCTGTAAAGATGGTTACCAGTTTGGCTAATGAAGAGGATGGAAAGGAAGATGTGAGCGCAGTCGCAAAAGGAAGCAGAGGAGAAACAGGTTCAGTTCCAGTCCCATTCTCAGAGAAGGATTACCTAAATTGACTAAAGATCTATCAGTAAAAAATTCTAAGTGATGTATTAAAGAAAATTGATTGCGAAGAGCTACTAATTGTGATGCAAAAGGTTGAGGTATGAATGTTTCTAAAAGTGATAGGGGAGTGCGTGGTGTAAGAAGAACATTAACAATATTAGGTTGAGGTCTGTTAAAAATAACAAATTTAGAAAATGCAAGGTCATTAAGCAAAGCTAAAGACCAAGCACAATATGGTACATTTTCTGACTTGTTTTGGTAAAAGGGGATTTGAAAACACAAATCTGAAGGAACTGAAAAGAAGCAGAATGTTTTTTTTCCGTTGCTTGCTGAATCCTTTAGAGATGAAAGCCAAAGAGTCATAATAATAGCATCTAGAGCATTAGTGGAGAAGAGTTTTGTGATTGATTCCAGCCATCGGTATGAAGTGCATCACGTGGATTTGATTAGCGTCGACTTTTAGAAGTTGTCCTATAAATGGTTTGTTGTCACCCATATGCCATCCCAATACAAAAACATTTTTGTTTTTATTTTTAACAGGTGGCGGAAAGTCATAATTCAATGATACAATATGTTGAAAATGAGCAATAGTATCACGAGAGGAGTAATCTTTAAGAAGCGCAGTTTGCAGAGTGTTATACCATTTAGGAGATTTATATGAATGTGGAATATCAGATTTGATACAATGATCAAAAAATGTAAACATTAGATTGTCATCAGAGTTCACTAATTGTTCTATGAACAGTAATGAGTATCATCTTAGATCATTTGCTAAACTTCGATATTTGGTTGGAATAAATGATGAAATCAGTGTATTCCCTCCAAGTATAAGATTAGGTTGTAAGTCTTCCGGATTAAAGTTGAGATCCAATAGTTTCCAGTCACAAAGTAGACACGAGAACCAATCTTTGAATTTGGAAGTAGTATCGTAAGGCCATTAGATGAGGGGTGATTTATGAAGCCACTCCTTATGTTGCAATTGTTGAATCTGAATTTTGATCGTATCGCCCATAAGGCCAGTGTCATTCATCATGTAGAGGAGAGCTTCGCTATGTGCCATCAACAAACGTTAATAGAGGTCAGTCAAATTATAAAATAAATATAAATAAAAACTGAAGAGGGTGTATCACGTAATAGTTTGAGTTTTTTCTTCATAAAGTTAAGAAAAGGCAAAGAAATCTGTTTGCACTGCACTGCTGTTTGGTGAAGTAAGTTAATTGTGAATGATATTTAATTCGTGGAATGAGAACTGAATTGTAAATATAAATAAATTGCTTATCTGTAAGTCTTTTAGGAAACATAATGGATATCGTTGTCTTAATTTCATTAACAAGCGATTTGTTGATAAAAGTTTTATTCGATCTTAAAGAAATCCAAACCCCTAGATATCTGATAGATTCATTGGTGGAAAGTGGATGAATTGTTGTCACTCCATTAACGGACGGCAGAGTGATAGGTTGACACAGACTATATTTATTTGTTAAGAGTACCGATTTGTCCCAATTGACTTTAATGAAATTTAACTCATAAAAACTATCAGCGATTTTCATTATTTCGATAAGGTCTTCTCTAGATTTTGCAATCCACAAAGTGTCATCCATATAGGCGAGTGTAAAAATTTTAACCAAAGTTAACAACAGAGCGTTAGTAGAAACGTCAGGCTTCCACTGATGAGTCATATTATACCCTAAAGGAGATTCATGTATTCTACATAACAATGGATCATAATAGATACACCAAAGGAGCGGGGAAATTATTTCTCCTTGATCAATACCAGAAACCACTCTATATGGGTCCGTATTGCCAAAGAAAGTAAAGACTTGGTTAAAACGGTTTCCAAACATTTTAAGAATGAATCTAATGAAGTTAAAGGAGATGTGGAGTCGCTCTAATGCTCTCACTAACATGAATAAGTTTACTCAATCATAAGCTTTTGACATATCATGTGACAGCACTCTGATGTTTTTTTTGTTTGTGATAGAGTCAAATTTAACATTATCCACTATACGAAGTGGCTCAAAAGTTGATTTAAAAGGAAGCTCAGCGAAGTTGAGCACTTTGAGTATATTATGTTGAATAAGAATTGTTGAAAGACGCCGGTTAAGTAATTTTATGAGAGCTTTCCGAGGATACTCTAAAAGTGTGATAGGTCTAGTATTGTTAAGGTCTTACTCCCATGGTTTCAGTTTTGGTATTGGATAAACGAATGCCATATTCTACTGATGTGGAAGAGTCAACTCTGATAGATAATAATGGATGATATACCAGAGCAACTTATTTGCATGTGGGTCGAGGTGTTTTAACATTTCATTAGATACTTTGGACGGACTAGTAGCTTTACTATTTGGCAGTAAAGCGAGGATGTCATACCACTCCTCAGCAGTAGGCAGGGCCATGAGTCCATTATAAATAGAGCTGTTGACATTATTTATTGGTGTATAAGAAGACTTCCAATCGTCTGGGATATCCATATTCTCATGAGAAGTACCAGCAGCTAATTGGAAATGTTGATTAACTCTATTTTAACATGCGTCTCATCAGTCAGAAGATCATGTGACCCAGATGCATCATATTGACATCTATCTAACACAATAGTTTTTCTTGAATGATTCAGCACTGAATTAATCATTTGAGATGAAGCAGTCGCATAATTATCTAACCTGCATTCAATCGCTTGTTGTATTGATTCCAATTTAAACTCATGCTCGTGTAGTTGGGTCTTGATTAAGAAACAATTCAGGAGTGTTTTCATAAATGAAAATAATGATGTAAGAAATAACGTGTTTGGTAAAAGAGGTAATACTATTAAATGGTATTCAAAAACATTAGAGATCTCTTGGAATTTGTTGTATAATACGAACCAGTTATAAGGTAAAATATCAGACTTGCAAGCCATCTTGATTTTCTTATTAAACTTATATAAAAATCTAAGATTTTTATAAAGTTTAGTTAATAAAAGAGGTTTCTTTAATTTATGTTGTCCAGATAATTTATGTGATGGAATAACATTATCAGCAGCTTTGATTATACAAGCTTGCAACAAGTTCCATTAAAAATTGAGTTTGGTCTAGTTGAGTTTTGAGTTGGAATTTAATAGGCGCAGTTCACTACTGTTGGTAAGTACGTTCATTTTATTTTTGTATTTCATTTAGAGATCATCGATCATCTTATCATAATCATATATCGTCTTTTTCAGAATATTACGTTTGTTGTTCTTGACTTCCAGGTAGTTATTTATGGAACAAGTTACAATTGCATGATCAGAAATTTGTGGTAACACAAATACAGTGTTACAAGTGTTAAAATTATAGGCACATTCTGCTGAAGTCCAAACAAAATCGATGGGAGAAGTTGAAATCATCGAATTGAAAGTTGGATATTTGACTCGATCATTACTGTGTTTCAATGTATATGCGTCAAACAAATGCAGATTTTAAAGCAACGAAAAAAATTCTTTTACGCCCTTTGGGTTTTTATCTCGGTCCATATCAGCATTGAAATCCCCAGTTAGAATAATGTGCAATTCCTTAGACATAACCTCATTGAGCAATTTTACTAATTCTTTTTGGACTAATTTTCTAGTTGAAATGTCGGATGGGGACAAGTAACAGTTAATAAATCTTAATTTTTGTTTGTTGGTAAATTGGAGGTCGACATTAATTATTCTGTTGAGTAATTGTTTGTGGTAAAAGACGTGATTGGCTAGCAATGGGCAAAGTAAAATACCTATACCAAAGCCAGTTTGATTATGAGATGATTCAGAACTGAAGAAGCCTACGAAGTTAGAAGAGTGTTACAAATTAAATGGTCGAATATGTCGTTAGAGGAAGTTCGTTTCTTGTAAACCAATGGCATCTACATTTAAGGACAGATATTGTTCAAACAGAAAATGCTGTTTAGTGGTATTAGTAAAACTGCGGACATTATATAAAGCAAAAGCTAAAAAAGGAGAAGGAGTATGATTAAAGAAGTGGTATTAAGCATAGATGCATCTTGTGCATTAATATTAGTAGAGACAGTGTTCATAATAAAATTAATATTTTTGGACATCATTAAGGTAGCTCTTGACTTTATCATCAAAGGCTACATTAAGTGGGAAGATGTTGTTAGCTTGTTCTTGCGGAAGCAAATTATTTTTGATTAAGATGCTTTGGAAAGTAATGCAGGAGTGAGTAAGCGTATTAATAGTGGCTGTGAATGATTTAAGTCTGGATTATTGCATTTCATTCAGGCTGCGTAATCCATCGATGATTTTTTGTTGTTTAGCTATAGTGGAAACTGAAACATCGATATGTGGTTCAATATCATCAATCATTTCATCAGAATTCATATTGTATACCTCAGCTTCGACTGGAGTAACGACTTTAACGTTGAGTTGTCATTCAATAGATTCAACACATTTGATGGTGAAAGCCAAGTTAGTCATGATGATGGTTAGATTTTTAGAAAGGCTATTGAATTGGGACTTTATGAAATCCTTGAAATACTCTTCGTTGTTGGCGTGCATAGATCTGCCTGCTTTGGTCCCTTTATAAACAGTGCCATTAGGCATGAAGCAGATAGTGTTATCAAAAATTATTTCTTTGTTCATGTTTGGTGGGACGTCATTTGACCATGAAATAGCTTGTGGATCACATTTATTTTCAGAATGTGAAGGTGGTTTGTTTCGATTATTATTGTTGTTATTAGGATCGTTGTTACTATTATTATTTCTAGGTGTGGTGGATTGTTGATTGTTGTTCGTGGTTGATGATGGTTTAGTAACATGGGCAAAGGTAATGTTCAGGTTAACTGCGTCTCTCATTTTTTTTGGTGGAGCCTTGTAGTTAGAGTACTGCGCCGGTTGGAATCTTTGATAAAGATTTTGCATATTCCAATCAGCTGGAGTTTTCCTACGTCGTGGACATCCATTGGCTTTATGATTTGAGGAAGAGCAAATCGCATAAACTTTGGCCTTTGATTCAGTCCAAGTCACGTATTTGCCATCTATGATAAGATTATCGTTTGAAATTACAGCCTTAAAATCGTCTGCAGTAGCAAAATAGAAAAATGCGTATTGTAAATTTTGGTAGTTCGACCGGGCTTTAGAAATAACCCAGGCAATAGTGTATACCATATTTCCAATTTCCTCAAGATGTCTACCTGTCGTGAACCTAGGATGGCCAGCAAGTTTTGCTAAAAATTTTGAACGTGCCAAAATATCTGCGCGAGATTGGTCACACATATGGACTCTGACCATGTCATTAAATACGAATAGACTATAACAATCCTTTAGTCCCTTGAAATTTGCATCTTCCGCGAAGGTAATAGTGACCTGTTGCCACAGCGAAAGGAAATCTTAATTATACGTTTCGATTGATCATTCAGATGTTTAGCCAAGGTTGCTTCTGAGAACGAATCGTATTTGTCAAAAAGCAGATCGATAACAAATGAGACTTTTTGCTGCGGCAATATTCCTGGAAATTCTTCAAGGGAAAAATAACCATGGAAAGAAGGCTTTTGACGCTCAAAAGCTTGTACTGAATATGTATTTTTGTCCAAGAAGTTCTCTGATGAGTCAAAACTAGCGTTAGTGTCAAGAGTGGTAGTAGATTTTCTGGGGTTTCTTCTAAAGTTTCTTTCTCCTTGCCTTTTTCTAAGGCGAAGAGTCGAGTTCTATAGACACTACTGGTTCTGGGGGCTCCGTAGTTTGTTGGGTTGGAGGAATATCCTCAGTTTGCATGGTATTTTGTTTTTGGCTTTTTGCGTTGTTAAAGGAGAAGACGAACGTCCTTGTTGTTTTAGTTTTTGCTTGCTGTTTTTTTTGGTCATTTTTGGGATAAACAGGAGAGAGTTTTTTTCTTTTTTTTTTTTTATCAAGAAAATTTTCTGCTGGTCAAGCCTATGTTGCATTAAGCCGATGCTCAGATTGGTCAAAAGTGCACATCGCCTCATTACATCCTTCAGCATTTATTACAGATAAATCAATGCTTAAAGAATATGAAAGATTAGAACAAAAATCAAATACTTCTTTACCTTTATAAATATAGTATATATTTAAATAAATAAAAATTTTAATCTAATAAAATGTTTATTAAAAAACTCTCCTATTTTAAAATTTATTAAATAACTTTGCAAATACAACAAAGTATTTATGTAGATATAAATACGAATATTTACTGATTATAAATATAAATTTATTTATACGAATATAAGATATTTAATCTGACGCTTAATGGGGGACGAAGTCCCCTGCATATCGCAACTTTTAGTTTAACATGAAAATTCCGATCAAATTATGTGATCACTTAAATTATAGCAGCCTTCGAAACAAAAATGAAAATTAGACTATTTAAATAATAATGTAATGTATTATGTAAAAAAAAAAATGTTTCGTCAAAAATTCTTTTTTTTTTAAAATGATTAATTAAATAGACAATTTTCAATAATGCTCTCGAGATATTAAAAATATGTATTTTTCACATTTAAATTATATGTACAGTATTTACTTTGTAAGGCCCAACATAATTATGTTTTATTATCATAAATGAAGATTCAATATTGAAGCTCATATTTATCGAATATCTCATTATTACAAGATCTGATAATGTCATTAATATCATCATGAATAAAATTACTTGAGCAATAAAAAGTATAGTATTTTCATAAATTCCACCGATATTTCCATCACCACATTTATGTTTTTCCTCCAATATACCGTACGTTATTATCCAATTTCACCCAAGTCATTATATTAGTAAGATGTTATTAATAAAAAAAGGAGATAATAAATAAAATGATAAATTAAACCGGAATTCCTGTAAATGATCCAAAACCAATAGCAAATAATAAAAACCATCTCACGTTTCAGTCTATAAAATAACAGCATTTCCATCATTCTATGGAGTGGGGTTTCTAATAAATTAGTAAATAGATTGGTGCAAATAAAAATTAATAGTAAATTAACCCCGAGTTACCCATTTCATATTTCAATCTCACGTAATTATCAAATAAATCTACGCTACGTAATCATCAAATTCATTTTAACTCTCCATGAAGTTTTCAATACCATTTCATTCCGATTGTTTATTTGTAAAGGCTTGTTTATAAAAGATAATAATAAAAGTGAAACAAACCGTGTTTCCTGTAATTAATTCTTAATGCCACTCAAAATTTTTCTAATCATCCAGAAATATTATACAAAAACTAATTAGGAAAGTTAATCCAGTCCATCGCCCTTAATATTCTCTACAGCAAAATCCTGTCTTATGAATTCAATATCACCCTCATTAATATACAGTACATCATTTATTGTTGAATTTCCATTATCACATCATCTGGTCCAGTCATCAGATTAGACGCGTTATTAAAGTATAAATAAAAAATTAAAAACATAAAGCCAGTCCACCGAAATATTTATTAATTCTCCATAATCTCATGATATTATTATTGAAGTAAATTCAATCTACAGACAACTTACTATAAATCCAATAACTAACAATACATCAATTGAATTTAACGTTATCCAGTCCAGTCAGCAAAGTATAAAAAACTTTAAAAAAATAAACAAATCCAAGCCACCGAAATCTCATCAATCACCCATATTTTAATCATCATTATAATCCATCAATCATTCCATTCAAATCCAAATTTACTATGAAATCCAATCCAATTATATTCAATTATTTATAGTGTTATCCAGTCCAATTAATTAATTAGACGCGTTAGTGAAGTATAAAAAAAAATTTAAAACAAAAAAAAATAAAATAAGACATAGCAAACCCAGTCCATTGAAATTTGAAATTTCATTAACCATAGATATCTCTCCATCATATCATAATCCATTATTATGACATAATAGCAAATTGATGATTCTAGACTATAAATACTCAATATATTCCAATTACCATCATTACACTTATCCAGCCCAATCATTGCAATTAGACGCATTAGTTATAATTGTACATTACACATTCTAATTATCTTTCCGACATTTCAAATCCAATTGACAGAAATTTTGCTCGTTTATATAATTACTCAAAACCGTTGATGATTCAAATAAGCATTATCCAGTCCAGACAATGCATGTAGATGTGTTAGTAAAGATTGTAAAAAAAAAATAAAACAAAATAAAAATAAGAAACGGCAAACCCAGTTATAATACATTCACATTTATCAATGCTTTTATTATTATTCACGGTCCAAAGGGTTGTCTATTACAGTCAAGAAATTTAACACGTATGAGTTAAACAAAGAAAGTAAAGCAAACGAACACAGTATAAATTTAATATAAACGGCACGTCTGTTGTGATCGAAGGAAGGAAAGAGAGTGAGGAAAAAAAAAAGCGTTTACATAAGAATTTGATTGGATGATTTATTTATTTAGGTTTCGTGTTTGCTAATCATTCCTGGTTAAGTAATCGATTGACCAATTTATATGGTTTTTCTTCAGAAAAATATAATTGCGTTTAATAATTCGAATTAATGTAACAATTAAATGATAGTGAAAGACGAGCGTTTAAAGAGTATTTTTAACCGAAAATATAAAAAAAGATTCTTATTCAAATATTATTCCAAAAGATATTCCTTATATTTTTTTTTTTTAAAAAAAAAACAAAGCAGCGTTAAAATTTAAAACTTTATCTTAGAAATAAATGTGTTTGGTTCAGAAAGCAGCAATCGAATATTTTCATCATTTTCTGGAATTTTGTGCTTTAAGGTTCTCCATTCGTATTGGACCATTTCTAAGTTTAGGTAAATATTTTCTAATTTCGGGTTGGTTCTTTCAACTTCGATACCAATGCAATTAAAAAATATATAGATCTATGTCGGCAAATTTAACGGTTTTAGTAAAATCAAGTCATGAGATATAGCAAAACATATGTACACGTGAATCATTTGTAAAAAACGAGCAGAATAATGATTACTGATTATGAAAACTGTTAGAAATGTGATGAGAATCCTAACATTTCATTTTATTTGAAATTCTTTATAAGTGAAATATATTTCGCAATACTGTTAATTAATTTTTAATAAATTTCATTTTCACCAAGAAATTTTCTATTATATACAGAGGGATAATTTTTTTATTAATGTTATATATTAGGTAAACCTCTAAGAACCATTAAATTTTACATAGAATTAGTTCCTACGTAATAGCTTTAAGTAATTTATGTTTCCAATAGATTAGTAAAAAAGAAAAAGAAAAATAATTGATAAGAATACCAAATCGTTAGAACAACTAAGTTCAAAAAAAAATACTCAAAAAAACTCAAAACTAAAATTTTTAAATCTAAATTTTGATTTAGCTTTGTTTAATGAGCTATTAACCAATTATGCATCTGAATCTGACGAATGAGATCAATTTTTCGATTAGAGCAAATTTTTCTCCCGCTTTAGAACATACATGTAAATGTTGACATCATCACCAGAAAAATAAGAATGAAGCATTTTATAGTAAATAATCTTAATCGTATGAGCGAAACTTGTAAAGTTTTAATCTTCAAATATTCTTGCGAAACCACTCTTTTTCAAAACCAATAAATCTTGATTTCCAATTTTGGAGAATTGCTAATAAATTTTTTTATTACAAAAGTATTAATTGAAAATTTTTCATAATAAACAGAATAAAAATTTTATTTTAAAAAAAGTTGTCAAATTCATTGTAACAACTTATACAAATCAAATAGCAATTTTATTGAATATTCTTATTAAACATCCAATATATCAAAATGTTCGCATTTGATACGCTATCCAATTTTTTAAAAAATAATACCCAAATGGCCATTCACCCAAATAATATCTTTGTATTGTCGGGGAATGATCAATTTGCCGATTTATCATTTAAAAAATAGGGGCGATTGTTGATTGTTGTCATAAGATACATTGCATTCTGAGTTAGCTTCTAGAAAATAAATGAATCTGTATAAAAATGAATCCAATATTTTATTATAATAAACTTGATACAAACTGTTATAAACTGATAAAATCATTATTGTTTTTCCACCTTTTTATATTTACATGCCTAACATTTAATAATAAATTATTAAAAAAAATTATATATATAATCCGATGTCTTAGCCAATATGAGATATCATTATTAAAAAATAAACTACGTCCTGAATGTCTGAGACATCATTTATTAAAAAAAAATCAGAGGTATTATTTATTGAAAATCAAAAAGAGTATGCATCATTAATTGAATTCAATAAAACAACTCGAATGTTGATGAAATTAAGCGTAATACAACAACTAGAAAAGAAAGCCAAAAAATATTTGTCGGAATCAAAAATTCGATTCCAAAATAAACCTGAACTTCAAATATATTGATTATTTCATCAAAATATCCGATCATAATCAAATTGAATTTACGAATGTGAATGACATTATGCAATTCATTTATGGGCGTTGGAACAATGCTTTATCAACATTCCTAAACCAAAGAAAACCGCATTTATGAGAATCATTATAAAACTTGATATTAAAGTTAACAGAGCAACGTTGCTGTTATATTCTGTTGTTATTGCGGTGACATATAATATCTATAGAAAACGAATCATATGAATCAATTTCATTAAATGATAAATTAAAAAATAATAATTTGTTAAAGGTTTACCTGAATAACAAATTGTGGAATGTCCTCAATCATTAAGTTTATAAATCGACCCCAATTTATCAAATTTTCTTCCTGAAATAGAGCTTTAAATAATTCTAAATTAGCAAACCTTGAATCCAGTAAACGAAGTAATCCAATATCTCCTATACAAAATACCGTAATTGTTGTAACTAAGTATGAATTATTATTTTTAAACCAATTATTGAATTCTTCTTTCTCATTATTCCTAATCTCTTTTAACAATATAATAATTGCCATGACAAAATTCACCAGAAATGGAATAAATGTGAAAATAATACTGAAATAAAAAATAAAATTAATATGAATTTAATTAAATTTGAATAAATCATTAAAACTACCTTGGATATAATAAATCATGCAAATTATCTTTAAGTTCATAAAGAAAGTTAACGTCATTGAACATATCAAAAAAGGTAAAAGCAACTTTAAATAGAATCAAATAATCAGCTTTTTTATCAGCAGCAGCTTCAGCAGCTTCAGTAGCTTTAGAGTTTTGATGATTTTTACCAACTTTAAATGGCATAGCTTTAGCAAATAAATTTTTAAATTTAACAAATTTAGGTTTATCAGTTTCTTTAGCGCTTTCAGCGGCAGCTTTATCAGCCCTCTATATAAAAAAATGATATACATTATTAATGGAAGAAAATTTTATCAAATAATTGTAAATATAACGGACATACTTTATTTATTATATAGCCAAATAGAGTTAGAACAATTAATGATACTAAGCTGCATATAAACAATGCTAAAAATAATTTATCACTTGTTAAGTTTAGTAAATTAATTTTAATTTTTTCCTGTAGATTAGCTAAAAAATAAAATTATAAATAATTATAATTAAATTAATAAGGGAAAAATTCATTAATTATACTTTACATGATTTACGAGGCGTGAAAGTTTTATCAATAAATTTTGTGTAATTATTAAGATCCAAGTATGTTTGAATGTCACTATTGATTTTGGATAATTTGACAAAATCATCAAAAACATCTTGGGCAGTTTTATTGTTAAAACCATATTTGGGTGGATCAATCCTGAAAATCATATATAGATGTTCTTTTTTTTCATCTTTATCAAATTCAAAATAATTACGCGAATGATTTAATCTTAAAAGGTCAACTGGAATGCTTTCCGAAATCTGTTTTATCATTCTTTGGTTAAAGTCTTTTTTACTATCTGTTAAATTTTTATAATATTTTGTTCCTTCAATGGTTATTCGTATAGTTCCATATATTATTTCTTAAAAAGTAAATGCAAAATGACTATTGATATCAAAAAAAAAAAAAAAAAAAAAAATGAAATAAAAAATGATTTACTTACCAGAATCATCGTTAGTTTTATTATATTCTGGAATTTATAAATAAATAAATAAATAAATAATGTTTTTACGAGTGAATTGTTTAAAATTATACAAGCCTGCATACTTCCTGTTGTTTTGATTACCCAAGTGCCTAGCTTTATACCAGAAATCATTTCATCCGTACCCTTATACTTAAGAAAGGCATCATCAATTTCGACAAAGTAGGTGGCATTTGGTACGTTAAAAGTTATATTAAGTAAATTAATAGTAAGCGAATTTTCATCGTCACCAATCACGCAATTTTGTCTGAAGCACAAAAATCTTTGTCGTAAAATGTTCCTTTCATTAAGTTTTTGGTAGATCGATATATTAACAGGAATGGTTGATTCAACAGCACGGGAAAAGGTCATGTTTATTGAATTTGTGCCAATAGGAGTCATTGACGGATATACATTTGTAATTTGATCATTATCAAATGGTTTGTCCACTACTAAGTAACATAATAAAATAGAATGATATGATGTCAACAGATTTGAATATTATAACAAGCAAGAGTACACTTACGTGGAAAAGCTGTTAGGAATTGAATAGATAAGATTAGGAATGTGTTTACTATAAAATTGGTTATTTCCATGATGAGTAAATTTAGTAAATAACAATTTCATCATGGGTATTTATATCACCAAACTATCATTTATTTGAAGGCTATATATGGAAAACGTGAAAGAACTTTATAAATATGCAATACACGTCTGTGCAGTTAAGGCGTCATTATGATATAAAACGGTCACGACACATAACCAAATTAGTATAGAAATTACCAAATTTTTATTTATTGTAAAGAGATATTACACAAAAATATGTATATTTTTAGTTAAGTATGGTATGTAAACTATCTGGTTATTTATAAGAAATATTCCTCTAATAAACCCATAAAACTATACTATACAAGTTTCATTGTAAAGTAGTTGTGCATAACGATATTTTTAAAGTCGTACAAAATTCATGTGAATTCGTTAATTGTTGATCTACAATCTATTAAGTCAATTGTTTTAACTTTTTGAAATTCTATCACAATGCATATCTATTGATTATCATTCATTACTAATCACAAAACTACAGTCGCCATTAGATATAACGGACCTTTCCATAACCGTAAAAAAATGCATTATTAATTAAAATTTAAAAATTTATGCAACCACATTATTCTGAAAATAATAAATTACGCCACCAAATACCAACTTACCAATGCAGGTGTAAAGTATAGCTATTCATCTTCAAAAGTATATATTTAAAAGAGCCTATTTTTACGTTGTGTAACAATTTTGGTTGCGACGATCATTTTTATTTCGTTTATTTTAACTTATACTATTTTTTCATATCAGACACTTCATTAATATGCTATAAAAAATTGAAAGAAAATTACTTAGAATACAGGATCCATTAAATTTTTTAAAAAAGAAATCACCTATTATTCAATCGAAATAACAAAAAAAAAAATAAAAATGAAATGAAAATAAAAGCCATATACAATCGACGCAGAAAACCTAGTAATTGAGGCGCAAAGAAATTAAAAACTTATCGAAAAAACCTAAGGTAGATGTGACTAACTGCGTACTATTTCTTCAATAAAGATTATTTTTTAATTTGCCAATATAAATTTCATTTCCTGTTTGTAAGGTAATCATTAAACACGATACAGCACAAGCTAACTGGGAATTCAAGTCGTACTTTATCAACCCAATCAAGTTTATCCTTCCAATAAAACAAGCGAATGTTTAATTATATCTGATATTATTTGACAAATCAAAATGCAATTGTTTCCGAAATCATTTTATACTAACCAATAAACTACTTTTTTTCGTGATCAATTAGCTTTTTTTGCTTAAGGTATATATATGATTATGTCTAACTCATTCATGGCACTTTCTAAATTTCTAATTGTCCTTAACGTTAGCAGACTTTCAGTTAGTCTGCCGGCACGTGACATGTTCTGAGTATCACAAATAATTAAATATGTCGATCATGTCAAATATGTCAGGTGAACTGTACTGTAACCAATAATTTTCATTGCATACTTTTTGATTTTGTATAATTATTGTTCAATGATATACAGTATGATTGGTTGTAATCACTTTCGTACGTTTATCTATTTACCTCTATATTAACGCACACGTAGATCAATTTGTATTGTATTGTTCAGTATTTCTGTAGATCCGTTAGCTAATTCTACCGCCATATTTGAATTGAATTCTTCAATATATTATATAATAAAAACGAGATTTTTTTTTCATTGAAATTAATTTGTCAATTTGAACAATTGTGAATTTAATTGAAAAATTTAGCATTTAAAAAAATCCAGTCCAGTAATCGAAATTGTAAAAATTTTCTATACCATCGTGATTATGTATTCACAATGGAGCAAAGATTTAATCTTTTTTTTTTTTAAAAAAAAAAATAATTTAAAATAATTATATGAGCATTTCGAGTGGCTTATAGAAAAGAATATTTTCATTAATGATATTTTTTTATTTTAGAAAAAATTAATTTTTATGTAATTAATATTTTAGTATAAAAATTTATTTATTAAGATTTCAATAAAGGCACGGCATGAATTGGAAAGAATTTCATAGTTTGAAAATAGGATCAAATAATTTTTACAAAATGAATGACTTCTTGGAGAGTTTAGGCAACATTTACTCGAAGTTTGACATTAAAATATTTCAATTTTAATTTGTTACTTTTTTTAAAAAAAATATCCGTAGCACATTTAATTATTGTGTTGGTCCAATACCTCAATGGAATAGATAAATCGGTGAATATAAATAAAATTTATTTATTTTATTTTATTATTTTATTTTACCATTTTTGGTTTTTACTTTATTATTTTATTTTTATTTTATTTTATTTTACCATTTTGGGTAATTTGTCTATTTTATTTTATTTTACCATTTTGGATAATTTGTTTATTCTATTTTATTTTACCATTTTGGAAAATCCGGAATGGCATTTCGGATATTAACGAAATTAGGGGACAAACCTTCCCAAATATTTCAATTATAAAAGGTGTTGAAAAAAAAAATTTCCTTTTCCAAATTTTATTTTAAAAAATTGACCAAAAATCATTTTATCACAATATAGTAACCCCTCAACAGAATGATATATACGAAATTCAAAAAATCAATCCAACTGATGATCTTTATGTGTCTCGTGTGGCAGGTCACGACTAATCTATTCCGGATAGACGTTGGAAAAAGTGGAATAGGTGTAAAATCGAGATTTGATTCTTCAACTCTCGTGAATTCACTTGAAATGGACGCCAAAATAAATCAAAAATACTGCGGGTCCAATCAATGAAATTTCTATTTGCTTATCATGTACCGGAACAAGAAACTTCGGCAAATGCACACTTTTTACATTTATACAATTGGCGGAAATTCTAAACCGCACGATCGTATAAGTTAATGTACAACATTCAAGGTTGGAATCCTGTAGAAAATACTAGTGGTTTTCTCACAATACGATACGATTTTACCTTTTTTAGAACATACTATATGAATTAATAATATAGAAAAAAACCACGCCAAAAGACTCCGAATGCCGATTGGCTCAAATTACAATTTGAAGATATAAAAAAAAGTTATTAATATATTCGTTAATGCATGCATGAAATGTTATACATTTGTACATACGTTCTATTGACGATAATATATGAATGTCCCACCATGCCTATATAGGTATTGATTGAGTTTGTAAGGTTGGAAAGCTTTTGCGAATGTATTTCTTTACTTCAGCCCACAGTTTCTCAATTGAAAATTTAAGCGATTCACAGAAGTTAATCCTGCAAGAGCTTCTTTGCAAACTTTGTTTCAATTTGAATGATCATTTTTCTCCTGGTATACATCATCACCAATTGGAAATGCATGTCTCATAACATGGTAAAGTGTGTAGCATGAGTAGCTATTCCTTAAAATGGAACAATGTCTCGAAAAGCATTTAATTAGGATTATGTTTTACTTTGATGGAACTTCACACTCACTTTGTGGGAATTAAGAAAAGATCGATCCATCACACATGAACTTTTGACCAATCGTCCTCTTGTTCAGCTTTGTTATACAATTCGTTCAAATGATTTCTTAATTTTAATTACGCCTTTTCTATTTTTAAGTTCTCTTTTGAGGAAAAACCCTTATAATTTTCTTACCTTTTTTTTATAAAAAATTCTGGATCGCTAAATTACACCTAGTTTAATTGCTATTTTATAGCAAAAGCTCAATCAGATGAATTACCAAGTCCAATTCAAGCATATATATGATATATAAATAGATTACACTTTATTCAACAAATCCTTTATAGATAAAGATAAAAATTGTAATTTATAAATTATTGGGTTTTCGAAATTATTGAAATTGGCTATTATGCGTGATGATCGACAAAAACAACACAAAACGTGATTACCGATGAAGGCGTGATCCATGCTGCGCCGATCAACTACAACCAATCATGTGATTTGAAATATTTGGCCGATCTGACCGATATGACAAATTGGACAAATCTGACAAATATGACATATTGGTCATATTTGACCGATCTAC